>MCJB01048598.1:0-27871 GCA_002018475.1 Nicotiana obtusifolia | reverse complement strand
GGGGGGGGGGGGGGATGATATGAGAATACAATAACAATGACTGCAACGTCGACCGAGAAGGAAAAATCGGAAATATTATTACATCATCAGTACCAGGGACTAAGCGAACAGCCCCGTAGAAACAAGTTGTACAAGTTAGCCATAAGTAGTGGCAATTTCTTTTCAGCATAGCGAATGCTTATGTAATTTTTGAAAATAGAAGGAGTAAAATGAAATCTTTTTTTTTAATCTTGTTTCTTGTCTGAACGATGAATTAACTTTGTCATTAGAAAGTTAAACAAGTACTTCAAATGCTAGTGTCGTAATGTACGGGAGACGTCCTCTTCAAGAGCACCATAACCATAAGAGGCCCCTCTATTATAAAAACCCTCACATTAAAAGGTTGGTTCCGGAAATATTTATGCCCGGAATCAAAAATTCCATCGGGGAAATATACACCCGAAGTCGCATACGAAAAGGACGCAAAAAGTAAACTTGCACAAATACTTATCAAAGCTCTCACGGAAACGGGCTGATGCCCGGAGCCAAAAACTCTTTCGGGGAGAATACACCAAAAAGTTTCACATAATAAGACACAAAAATGTCTAGGCCAATTTCTTACAGAAAATGCAAAGATTAAAGGCTTGCATGAATATTCTAACGATGAGAAGACTCGAACAATACTTGAGCAAAAGATATTTTTATTTACAAAAACATGAAAAAATGGCATAGATACGAGAACTGGAAAAAGAAAAGAAAATCAAAAATGCATTATCTACGGAACCAGACGTAACAGAAGTGTCCGCACCCCCGAAAGAAGTAGACAGATCCACCGAAGGCTCAACATGTTCACCACTTTGGTCTTCAGCATCATCATCCTCCGATTTTTCTTTAGTTCTCAAAAACTCGGAACCGGAACCAGAAGGATTAGATGCATCAGACCTTGATGGGAGCCCACTTTTATCCGCTAACTCAAGCTCATGGGCCTTAGCAATTTCGGCATCAAAATCAATGACACCAGCTTTGGCCTCTTCCAAGGTTTTTCTCCTCATGTAGTATGTGGCGTAAATTTTTTCAACAACAAGGAAAGCCGCTCGGCGCTTGAGTTCTTCTATGTGTTGGTAACCTTGGTAGAAAGGTTTTCCCGGGCGGACCTAATAGATTTGAGGCTGACATCAAGGTCGCGGCCAGTTGAACTAAAGAGCCTATTATGCTCGATAGTTTTCCTGTACTTCTATTCCAGCTGGGCGTGTTTCGCTCCCAAGCAGCAAGCTCTTCAATTTTGGAGTTCAAGGCTGCCTCTAAGTTAATCACTCTTTCAGCGGAGGCAGCCTCACGTTCGGTTGCAGCACGAACGACGCTATGGACTTCAACCCATTTGGCCCTGGCTTCGTCAAATCTAACCCTCAGAGGGCCAATTTCTTGGCTAAGGGTTACTACTTCTTGCTCACTCTGCCGCAAATGAGCTTCCAATACAACAGCATCAGCGCCTTTGGCTTCCAGTTCCGAAAGGCAAGCGACATGTTACTCTTGCTCTACCAAAAGCTGATCCTGTGCGAAGATAATCTCTTCTTTTTCAGGAATCAACCTCCGAAGGCCCTCGAAAGCAAGAAAGTTGGCCTACAAAGTAATAAGGGTAAAATTCAGGAGATGTTCACACCTAAAAATAGAAGAAGTAATAAAGGAAGAAAGGAACATACCATTATGGCATTATGCATCGCATTGTTCAACAAATACTCTCCTGAGAGTGCTTGAATCTTTTCCCAGTCTTTCTCTGAAGCCCAAGGCTTCAGATAATTTGCTGCAAGCTCCACCAGCCGAGGTAGCAAGTTGCATCCCGTAGAGACCAAAAGAGTAACATTCCCACTCCTTTGTGGATCTTCAGAAGGGGCAGCATAATTTTGCCCCAAATTCCCATGAACTGGGGGCTGTGGAAGAGGAACACCTTCTTCATGGTCAGACGCAGCCGGCGGAGGTAGTGTAGCAATTGCTGGTAGAAAAATGGATGAAGATGGAAGTGATGCAACAGTTGTTGGTGTTGGTGAAGAGGGAGATGAAGCTGATGTAGTTGAAGAGTGAGAAGCATCTACGTCAAATGGAGTGTTGGTTGTTGGATGCTCGCCAACCAAAGACGACAAAGGTCTGGTACTCAGCTTCGCAGTACCGGGCACAACAATTGGGGCCCGAAAAAGGGAGTTGACATTATCTACTAAATCAAATTCTCCCTAAAGTGCCGAGGCATCGTCCTCGGTTGGTGTAACTCTCTCTACAGGTTGAGCCCCCTGTTGAGATGATGAGGATCGCCATCTTCTACATAGAGAAGCTCCCTCATCACTAGCTTCTTCATTATCATCAATCATTATGGTGTCTATGACCTGCCCGGAAGGAGGGCCAGTTACCATCACTACCGGAGATGACTCGGGGGCATCGGTCCTCGCCCTTTTATTCTTTTCCACGGGGCAGAGGAGCGTCTTTTCTTTTGTTGTTTGTCTTCTAGCCGGGGACTCCAAAAAGAAGCATTTGCTCTCGAAGCAAGCCCGGAGCCACCTGTTCGAGTAAGCGCCTCCTGAAGCAGCCTCGCTGCATCTGCAGGATCAGCCAAGATATCCTCCTCAGGAATAATAACAGAGCTCGCAGGTAGACCTAATTTCATAGACAAGTTAAAAAAGATCAATCAAGTTCTTTACATGAAAAATTGAAACAAGATGAGTTTGAATTAACATGATTCTTGGCCTTCCACCCGTATTTAGGGGCCAGTTCTTTCTACAAGCGAGTCTCGGGCATCGTAATGTCCAAGATTTTTTGTACTCGGTCCAAACCTTCAATAACCGGTGGGACCAATCGAGTTGCTGAAACAAACGAAGGACGAAGGATCAATACGACCATTAAAAACTTTTTAGTAAAAGGAAATACTAAACAAAGAGCTTACAAGTGCGGTTCCAAGCGGCCAAAAAGGATGAAGTCGTTGCTAGAATGATATCGTCACTGGCAATTGCAATGAACCGTTCCATCCACCTATAGTCGTGTCATCATCCATGCTAGACAATAAAGCATGGTGGCCACGCTCGCAGAGGTTTATCATTCTCCCACGGAAAACTTGGGAGAATAAAAATTCATCATGTGAGCTAAGGTTAGCTCTTCTCTAGTTTCCTGGAACAAACGTCGAAGGCAAGCAACCGTCCTCCATACAGAAGGACTTACTTGTGCCAAACATACCTGATAACGGAGGCAAAACTTCGCAATCACGGACGCAAGCTCTCCGCTCAAAGAAAATGCACCCAAAGTAAAGAGATACGTGTAAACATATGTAAAACCCTCCTTGGGAAGGGTGACTCCCGATATATCAGGAGCGATAATTTCAAAGTCATGGCAGCGATAGTCATCCTTCACAGCAGGAATGCTCGAAGGACGTATGGGAGAAGGATACCTGCTAACGGCCCATGTACGAGAATTAGCAGTTTCTTCGAAGTCTTTTGTGGTAATAAGACTTCTAGGGATGATGGAGCCCACTGTTGGAGGAG
This sequence comes from Nicotiana obtusifolia, assembly GCA_002018475.1. Classification (NCBI taxonomy): domain Eukaryota; kingdom Viridiplantae; phylum Streptophyta; class Magnoliopsida; order Solanales; family Solanaceae; genus Nicotiana; species Nicotiana obtusifolia. The sequence goes on along the minus strand of MCJB01048598.1, from coordinate 24,371 downwards.
CAATATCCTCGGCTTTATTTTTTCTTTTTGAGGAACCGGTATGTTTTGAGGAAGAATCCATTGTAGGAAAGAAAGGGCCGTTCATTTGAAGAGAATTAGAAAAAATATGAAGAAACAATATGAAAGTTAGATGAAGGAAGTTTGAAAAGTTATAAAGTATAAGGGTGGAAGTTGATACGTATAAGTAAAAGTTTTGGCGGCTAAATTCAAGGCCAGGATTACCTCGATAATCGACAAAAGATGTGCCAAATCATGGGAAGACGCGTGTTCGGGGCATTAAATGCGGAGAGACATGCGTCTAATCAACCGATAGAAGCCTTCAGAGGAAGTTATATTAATTCCCGCCAAAAGAGTGTTTCTACCAACTTCCCGATAACACCAAGTTATGTCACCAGAAAGCAGGGGGTTATCTGTAAAAATTTGTTATGACACGTGGTCGTCCGAGAAAGGGACACGTGGAACCCAAGACAGGGGGATGACTAAAAACTGAATTACGTTTGTCATCGGGAAGAATAATGCTCATAAAGATGTGATAGATGCTCTTCTCCCAGTAGCATTCAATAGAGAATATTCATTGCATTAAGAGCTGTTATCCGTTACAAGGAATTTGGCATTTAGGTTCACTGTTATATCTTCATCAATGCCCCTCATATTGAAATTAAAGAAGGGCACGAACCTAGGACCTTCTTTATAGCTATAAATAGTGAACTCAGTTGTTAGTGTAAAGGACATGAATTTTCTGACAAACTTACACTATAGTTTATACAAAGCTCAATCCAATTTTATCGTCTTATTTCTCGATTCTTTTGTTGTTGTGCCCGAAAACTTGTTCCCAGAATTGTCGCTTCTACTGTTTCGTCTATATCTCAAGGTTAAGTATTGTGTAATTCTTCAATTATTTATTTATTTAAGGATCAAATTAATTCACTTATCTAGAAACCACGTATAAATTTAACTGTACTGTTTTACGGGTAAACAGTTACATACTTTTTAGCAATATAAAAAATTCCTTAGCATATCCATGAAGCTTTACCTGAGTTTGTATTCTTTTATATGTAATTAACTAGGAGCTATTTATTTATTATTTTAACTAGTAAGATTAGTAATGTTTGAAAGTATATGCTATGAGTTTAAAGTCTACCGGATGATTATATGATAAAACTTTTAACCATGAATTTTTCATCTGGGAAAGCATTTTAATCTTGTTGCTATAGTTTAACCATGAGTTTTTTCTTCTTCTTCTTTTTTTCCCGAAATTTAAAGTTTCTACTGATGCAGTAAATTGGTAATAAGGGAATAAGTTTAATCATATATTTAGTTAACCTAAAAAATTATGATTTCAAGAGATTTTCTGAATAAGATAAAATTTTAACTAATTAAATAAACCCTCCTATCTAGACAGTTCTTTTTTTGTCTTTTTGAAAGTTATGGACAGAGTCACAATTTCGACTGCAACCATCCCATTTCCTACTAATAAGAATAAAATTAAATATTCATCTCGTTGATACTAAGATGCCAAATATCCTCTATTATATAAACTTCCCATGAATGCACATTTTATAGTGAAGTAAATGATGAGAAAGGATAATTAGGTGCACTAAGCTCTTGTTATGCGCGGGTGTGACGATCCGATAGGTCATTTTGAGTACTAGCCTTAATTTTAGTATTTTGAGACCTCGTATAGCTTCATTTAATGTTTATCGATTTGCGTGCATGATTCGTGTCGTTTTCCAAAAAGCTTTTACGTAAAATTTTGATGAAAATGTGATTTTTGACCTAAAATGAGGCTAAAGTTGACCACATTCAACATTTTGGGTTAACGACTTCGGATCATTATTTTGACGATTCTGGTAGGTTCGTATGATATTTTTGGACTTATAAGCACGTTTGGTTGGGATCCGGGGTAACCCGAACGCCTTTTGGCGCATTATGTGAAAATTTGTGAAAATTGTGTTTAAGTTGAAATTCTTGAGTTTTAATGATTGATTCCTGTTATTTGATGTTGTTTTAATGAATTGAGTTAGTGAACAAATTTGTAAGATGTTATTACACTTGTGTGCATGTTCGATTTGGAGCCCGAGCAGCTCGAGTGAGTTTCAGGTGAGTTTGGATGGTTTTAGGACTGCTGGTGCAAAGCTTTGCTAGTTCAAGCCAGCAGATCTCGCATTTGCGAATTCTGGTGTGCATTTGCGAGCCCACTTTTTGCGGTCATTGGATCGCATTTGCGAAATAGGAACTGGGGGCTAGGCATAGCATTGGCCAAGGTAACTTCGCATTTGCAGATTGGGCGAGGTTCGCATTTACGAAAATTTAGCCGCTTTTGCGAACTCTTGTGGCTTTTGAAAGCTTCATAAATGCAAATTTTTTACCCACATTTGCGATGGAGGGGCAGATCGCATTTACTAGATTTCTGTCGCATTTGCAACTTCTGTGCATCTAATGCACTAATCTCATTGCGATCAGTGTGTCGCATTTGCGAACAAGTGTTCGCAACTGCGACAGCTGCAGCTGGTAAAGAGGGAAAAATCAGGACTTAGCTCATTTTACACCATTCTTCAACCCTAAGCTCTCTAGAGGCAATATTTGAAGAACTTTTTCTTCCTAGGTTCATTGGTAAGAATCTCTAATTACTTTTCAATCAATTTCAATTATCTTTTATGTGTTTTTATGTAACGACCCTATCGGTCGTTTTGAGCTCAAGCACGTCGTTCAACAATTTGAGGCCTTGAGTAGCTTCACTTCATGTTTTATAACTTGTACGCATAGTCGGAATTGAATTTTGGGAAGTTCGGAGTTGATTCGGATGGAAAATTCTCAATTCGGAAGCGTTAAGTTGAAAGAGTTGACCAAGGTTTGACTTTAAAGTAAACGGCCTTGGAATCGGGATTTAAAGATTTTAATTCGTATGATGATTTCGGACTCGGGCGTATGTTCGGGATTGAGTATTGAGTGGTCCGGGATCACTTCGACGGTTATTGGGGAAACGTGGCATTTTGAAGGTTTTAAAATTTCTTAAGTTAGGTTTGAAGTGGAATCTGGCATTATCGATGTCCGTTTGGGATTTTGAGCCTTGGAATAGGTCCGTATCGTGATCTCTGACTTGTATATAAAGTTTGGCGCCATTCCGGAATGTTTAGATATGATTCGGATGCGTTCATCGAAGTTTGAAGGTTTGAAAGTTAAAAGAATGATCTTGATCATCGATTCGTAGTTTGGATGTTGTTTGGTGTGATTTGAGGCCTTGAGCACGAATGCGGAGGTGTGTTTGGATAGGGTCCCGAAGGACCGGGTATGATTCGGGGTGGTTTTGGACCAAGTTTAGGCGTTTTGATGTTGCCGGTTGCTGGTGTTGGTGTCGTGCTGCGCGATCACGAGTGGACTTACGCGATCGCGAAGAAGGAAATTGGTGGCTGCCTTTTTGTTCTCCGCGAACACGAAGAAAGATACGTGAATGAGAAGAAGGACTGGGGATCGTATGATAAGGTAGTTGCCACACGTACGCGAACGCGATAAGGTAGTTACGAACGCGATGAGTTGCCGGGCTGCACTTTTCCCTTCGCGAACGTGGGAAGACAACCACGAATGCGGAGGAGGAGTTCTAGGCTAGAGGCGAGTTGGTCACCGCGAACGGATGGATTGGAAGCGAACACGATGTTGTGGATTGCTAGGCCTTCACGAACGTGAACGGGGGCACGCGAACGCGATGAAGGTCGAACCTTGGCAGATTTGTTTTAAATTGGGATTTTGCTCATTTTACTCATCTCTCTCTTGCTTGGGCGATTTTTGGGCAATTTGGAGGAGCCATTTTCATCATCAATCTTAGGGTAAGTTATTTCTACACATTATGAGTTAAATTCACACATTATATATGGATTTAAACATGAAATTTTGGAAAAATTCTGAAGATATATTGAACAAAACCTAGAAATTATATTTTTTGATTTTGACCACGGAATTGGATATGGAATTGGGAGTAAATTATATACTTGAGTTCGTAGCGTGATGCGTAATGTTTATCTTCGAAATTTTCAGAATCCGGGAACGTGGGCTTGAGGATTGGCTTTGTTAAATTTTCTAGCGGAGTCGAGAATTGTTATAAATTAATTAATCATGAGTGTTGGAGTATATTTTTATTGGTTTGCATGTTGTTTGGCTAGCTTCGGATCGTTTAGCTTCGAATTGAGGAGTTAGAGAGGCATTGGAGCCAGTTATTTGAACTTCGGAGCGAGACAAGTCTCCTGTCTAACTTTGTGAGGGGAAAATCACCCCATAGGTATCAAGGTTGTTATGTGCTACTAGTTGTGCTACGTACGCACAAGGTGATGAGAGTCTGTACGTGGCTAAAAGCATGTTTATGTCCGGGTAGACTTAGGACTTTATCATGTAATCTTGCTAGCTTAATTAAGTGAATTTTATAATTGAAATTGATTTGAGAATATATTAGGCCGAGCTTTATTGCCTTGAGTTGTTTGGCGAGATATTTGATAAATGGTAAAAGTCATGTTTACTTTATGCTCCTGTACCTGTGTTGTAATAACGTGACTCACAATCCGATAAGCTTATTCCTTTCCTGTGGATCGGGTTAAATGCTTTGGCAGTATATGTATTATATGAGATGCATCCATGGATCGGACCGTACGACCTCGGCAGTGTATGTACACGACTATATGGATCGGGTTGAATGACCTCAGCATAATTCGTGCAAAAAATCTAAGAGTCCGAATACCCACGAGATTACCTCTTAATTAAACTTGGGAATAATGTAATGTTTTATTTATGACCTGAGATCAGATATCTAATTGATTGTTCCTATTTGTTGAGATAGCATGTGGCCTTTGGTAACATTTTAACTGATAATTTTTGTTAACGGATTTCGTTATCTACTGTTCCTTATTCTATTGATCCTGTTGTATTTCATACCTATTTAGGATTCATGCATTTCATTTATTCGACTACTAGTAAGTGTCAATGTCGACCCCTCGTCACTACTTCTCCGTGGTTAGGCTAGATATTTACTGGGTACGCGTTGAATTATGTACTCATGCTACACTTTTGCACTAAATATGGAGGATCTAACAGGTTCATTTGATGGTCATCTTGGCTCGTCGATGCAGCTGTTGAGGGGACTTTATGGTGAGCTATATTTCATGCTACGTGTCGCAGCCCACAAAGTCTCCATCTTATTTATTTACTTTATCCTGTCAAATTTCATATTCCAGACAGATGTTGTATTATTATGGCACTCCTTTGTTGACGCTCATACACTTGTGACACCAGGTTTTTGGCATAATCCAGTTGATGTTAATGGTTTCGCTTTAATATTGTCATCTTTTTATTTTATATCTTACTAATATTGTACGTATCCATAATTTCAAATGCATTAAATTTTTGATTTAATAGAACATTGTGACTTCAAAAGTAATAAAATGAATAATTATTTAGATGGTTCACTGTTGGCTTGCCTAACGGCAACGTTGGACACCATCAACGCCTATAGTGGGTTTTGGGTCATGACAGCTTGGTATCAGAGCTCTAGGTTCACTTGGGTTTCAAGAGTCTAGTAGAGTCTTGTGGATCGATACAGAGATGTTTGACTTATCTTCGAGCGGCCACAGGGCTATTAGGAGCACTTTCCTTTTTGATTCCTCGTCGTGCGATTTGATTTCATTGGCGCTTATGCCTTCATTTCCTTCCTACTCATTCTTATATGATGTTGAGTGCTTGTTATCAATTAGGCATCAAGGAGTTGTAGTGGTACTGGAGATGTAGTGCAGAATACTTCTCTTTGCGTATTCGAGTGGGCTATTATCATCGCGTTGAAGAAGGGTGCTTTGTCGTTTCAACCTTGTGCTAGTGTTGCCTCCGTCTTGTAGGCTATGCTCAGTGTATTATGAAGTTCATGAGTTGTTATCGCGCAGTATTGGTGTAAATGGTAAAGTGCCTATTTATGTGTCACGCAATGAATGACTCAAAAAGAGGATTACTCGGTTCATGGTTTAAAGGTTCGGCATCTAATTCCAGTGAAGGAAAGGCAATTGGACTATGGGTGTTCAGGCCTTGGTTGACGGAGTAGCGAGACTTGATATTTTCAAACGTGGTAGAATTATCATCGGGGTGTGGTGTCGTCGTCCTTGTTGGAATGCATTAAGTCTCATCGATGTTATGGTCTCCTTTGATTTATCTTCAGGATAGGATGTTGTGGAATGGTGCCTAAGCAACGATTATCAGTGATGGGCGGTGTATGGCGGCTTCAGTGTCAAATCAGTATTTCTAATATTGATTCTCGAGAGAGATAATCTTTATGGAGGCTCAGAGTAGGAGGTAATTTATCAGTTCGGGTGTTATAGAGATGGATTATGATTTGAGGTAGTATTTTGGCCACGAAGGAGGGCATGGTGGGAGGTGTCTCACCGTGGTTGAATTGCCAGCAGGTCAAGTATGAATAGCAGAGGTCGAGAAGTTGCTTAAGGAGATGGTTTAACCAAAGTGGGGGTAGTAGATTAACGTATGGATTTTGTGGTAGGATAGCCACATGCTTTGAGACAGTTTAGAGCGATTTAGAGATCATGGTGGACAATGACTAAGTCTATAAATCTCATAATGAGATGGTGGCTGCTGTACCGAGGGAGACTGAATATGATGGAAAAGAGTTTGCTTGGAATGAAGAGGGGTGTGGAAGCTTGATTATTGCTTTGGGATGCAACATGACTTCGTGATTTGGAACATATGGTTGGACCTTCAGTTGATGCTAATAGGGAATATATGGGCTCTTACAGCTGGTGGACGAGTATGGACTCAAGAGGGTTTACTGATTTTGTGCTAGTTGTAACCAGGGCAATGTCGTTGGAAGATGTCGAAATGGCATTACACAAGTGGGCTATCTCCCATGAGTAGGCTAGCGGTTGCTTGATTTTTTATTACGTTCCTATGAACAGTTCTACTTTCTACCTAGTGGCAGGCATGTACTCCGATATGAGCTTGGATCGCTTGAAGAAGATGGTACGATTGTCAAAAGGTCGAATGTTCGATTGTGTCTGATAATTCAAAATGTTTTATGAAAAGTTTAACAAGAGATTACAAGATATTTGGCTGGTTAACGGTGCGAGATCATGGTAATTGGGAAGGAGGAGTCATTATGGGTTCTAGATTTACGTGATTATAGCTTAAAGCTAAGTAGGGGAGCCCACCATCTATGATTGGGTCACGTGGTTGTGTGACTCTGTAGTTTCAGGTTATCGGTACATTGGGGGATTAGTTATGACCAAGAAAAGAAAACATGAAGGGTATTTCGGGCAAGGAATTTGATGTATATGTGCTACATTTTGCCTTATCGATTCATGTGTAGATTTTGGGATGACTCAAGGTTTATGCTTCCTATGGATGTGATGTACAAGGAAAAGAATTCATCTGGTTGCTTCGTTGGGAATGTTGATGTGCTAGTGGAGCACTAGAATTTGGTTATAGTCGAGATCAGGTCAAGGGGATTCAAGAATTAAAGTGCCATGTCTAAGGATTTTGGGTCCGTTGTGTAGTTAAGGATTTAGTTTTTGCAGCGGATTATGAAAAGGACTTGGAGTGTTTTTATGTTAGCACCGGGCTCTGCGGTGCGATGTTTGAGAGATATAAGGAAACAACTTCGGATTATTGGAAGATCTTTCAGAACGGGTGTATCAGTTGGAGATACTATTGAGTGCACGAGGAGGGTATGAGATGACTTATGGTTATTGAGACAATGTGGTCTCGTGATTTGGGTCACTTAGGATGAGTGTAATTTGGGGTCCGTTATGTGTTTGAATAGAACTATTATTTCAAAAGCAAGTCAAAAGTAAATTGGAAGGAGTTGAGTCAGTTAATAACAATTTGAACTAGCATGGTTATGGAAATGATAAGTTCCTTCGGCGTGTTAAGTGATATGGGTGATTCGTGGCTGTACGTGCGGGCTTGACAGCCACCGTAATTTGATCGATTTGGAGGTATTTGATTCCTATGGTATTCTGATGTATAAATGGATCCCGAAAGAGTTATGGCAGTTAGACTACAACATGGAGGTTTGCGTTTTCTGCGGTTATGGGAATTCTGTTGCTTGTTGCAATTGTTCTTCTTAAATGTGTTGAGTGAAAGGGCTCTAGCCAATGAAGTGTCTATCCTATTGGTGGTTCAGGGGTTATGATAAAATTCTTGTAATCTCGTGTAGCAGCATGATAGATGCAATGAGCGGTATCGAATTAGGATTGAAAGATCAAGGTTGCGGTTTAGTTTAGTCGAGGATGTCACGAGTTCAAAGAAGCGGCAGAGATTTCAGACTTTAGAGTATACTGGCTCTATTTTTGTGTCGCCTGAGAATGGTGTTCTGTGGAAGAGGCATTGTGTATTGAATTGTGGGTTCATGATTTGCATTACAGAAATAGTATGGTTACTTGTCCCTAAAAACCTTTTAGGACCAGTAAAGCTCAGCTATTTAGCTTTAAATAGGGACCAAGAAATAGTCCCTACAAAGTATATAAGGACCAGAATTTGTCTCGTCGTTAGAAGGTTTTAACGACTAATCGACCTTCTGGTCCTTATTAACTTTTAGCAGCGGAGGCTCTAGTGATGGGTGGCGACCAGATTTTTCCAGTCACTATTTACATTTAAGGACCGGATCCTGACTTTCAGGGGCCTTTGTCGTCTCTAATAGCCATTTTGTAGTGTCGGTTGTTGCCCTTACTATATGCCCCCACCCCGGTTATATCTTTTAATGCTTTACTTGTTATTTTCATTGCTTTATAGACATATCTACACATATTATTAGTAGGTGTTTTGTCTTAGTCTCGTCACTACCTCGTCGGGGTGAGGCTCGGCACTTACTGAGTATATTAGATTGATTGTACTCATGCTACACTTCTGCACTTCTTGTGCAGATTTTGATGTTGGTACCAGCGGAGTCCCGAGAGGCACTAAGAGGTGAAGCTGCATCCCATTTGCAAGCCTTAGAAGTCCCTTTCCTATTTTATAGTACTGTTTCCATTTCATTTCGGGCAGTATTGTATTCAATTTAAACCCTTGTATTTAGCTGAATCTAGCTGCTCATCTACTTGTGACACCAGATTCCAAGGTATTTTATGCCATGTTAATGTTTAGTCATTTGATATTTATTGCTTTTCCTTCGGTATTATTTTCGTTGTATTGGCTTGCCTAGCAAGTGGTGTTAGGCGTCATCACGGCCTCGAGGTTGAAATTTGAGATCATTACAGCAGGATCCGCAGAAAAGTAACCACAAGAATCTATTGTACGTTCTGAAAAGTTTTGCATTGTGATCTCCAGTCATTCTGAATACTATAAGATGTACATATCTTAGAGTTTCATGCATACTACAAGATGTACATAACTTAGAGTTGCATGCATATAAGAAGAATATGAAAATTTAAAGGAAGATAGTCGTTGTCTGTCAAATCTCAGTAAAGTTGCACCTTTCTTGATAGATTTACTTACCTTTTTGTAACGATCCGATCCGTCTTTTTGAGAATTTGCACTTTGCTTGGTAGTTTGAGGACATGAGTAGCTCCGTGTGATGTATTATGACTTGTGTGAATTGTCGGTTTTGGTTTTCAGGTTATTTTGAAGTGATCTGGAAGAATGAATTTCATGTTTGAAGCTTTAAGTTGGAAGAGTTGACCAAGTTTGACTTTTGTGTATTTGACCCCGGAACGGAGTTTTGATGGTTTCGTTAGGTCCGAATGGTGATTTTGGACTTGGGCGTATGTCCAAAGTTGCATTTGAATATTTCTAGATGGATTCTGCGCTAATTAGGCGAAAGTTAAAAATTTGAAGGTTTGGGAAGTTCATAAGTTTGACCGGAAATTGACTTTGATGATATCGGGCTTGGATTGTGGTTCCGAGAATTGGAATAGCTTCGTTATGTCATTTAGGACTTGTGTGCAAAATTTGAGTTCATTCCGAATTGATTTGATATGTCTCGGCGCGAGCTTTAGAAGTTAGAAGTTCAAAGTTCATTTAAGTTCGAATTGAGGTGCAATTCGTTGTTTCAATGTCGATATGTGTGATTTAAGGCCTCGAGTAAGTCTGTATTATGTTATGGGACTTGTTGGTATATTTGAACGGGATCCCGAGTAGCTCGGGTGAGTTACGGACGTGGTTCAGATCATTTTTCCTCTTGTTGCATTATTGAAGATTTGCTGGTACTAGAATAGCCGCATCTGCGGAGTCTTGGTCACAGATGCGAGCTGTCCATCATAGAAGCGGAGATTCAGGCGCATGTGCGAATGCGCAGCTGCGATGGGATGGAGTGCAGGAGCGAGGTCTTGTGCAGGAGCGGATGATGGCTCGCACTTGCGATGCCAAAGAAGCGGATATTTGGTCCGCAGGTGCGAGGGTCGAGTTTTCCGCTGGTTCCTGTCGCAGAAGAGAAGCCGCAGAAGTGGCTAATTTGTTCGCAAAAGCGAAGATGCCTGGGCAGAAGCTACATATCGAGGGCTTGGCTATTTTATTTACATTTTGATTTTGGGACCTCGGATTTGAGCGATTTTTGGAGGCAAATTTCATCACAAGGATTGGGATAAGTGTTCCATACTTGGTTTTGATTATATTTCGTGAAGCTATCTTCGTTTTTGGTACTTGGATTATAAATTTTAAAGAGCAAATTAGGGGGTTTCGTCTAAAGTTTCATAGAGTGAGGTTTTTGAGTTTGGAACATTGATTTGGAGTCGGATTTGAGTGAAACTAGTATGGTTGGACACATAATTGAATGGGTTGTTGGAGTTTATAAGTTTTGTCGGGTTCCGAGGCGCGGGTCCGGGTTTGACTTTTTGGTTGACTTTGGTCTTTTGAGTAAAGATTCGACCTTTATAATTTGGAATTGTTTCCTTAGGCTTTAATTAATGTATTTGAGTTGCTTTTGGCTAGTTTCGAGCCGTTCGGAGGTCAGTACGCATGAGATGGTATTTTTGGAGTATCGTTTGGCTTGCTCGGTATTGGATTTGGCTTATTCGAGGTAAGTAATGCTTCTAAACTTGGTGCTGAGGGTGTGAACCCCGAATATATGTGTTATGTGTTTGGGGTTGAGGTGACGCATATTCTAGGTGACGGGCGTGTGGGCGTGCACCGTGTGATTCATGACTTGCTGTTTTTCTGGTACTGTGTAGCTACTTAGTCTTATCTGTAACTGTGAAATCTCTACGTGCTAGAGTAATTGAACTGTGATCCATACTAGAAATCATGCTTGGACCACATGCTGGTACTGTTGGTACCCACAGAGGTCGTGTTACATGTTGAATTAATTGCGTAATTTGAAATTTATACTCGGTCACAGTTTTATTATTTGCATAGCATCACTATGGGCTAATTATCATGATTCTTGTGAGCCCAAGAGACTGGAGAGATTGATGACTGGGTGAGGCCGAGGGATTGTTGTGAGTGATATTTATGGGATCGGGCCACATGCCGTAGTAGGCTTTATTGATTCATGCCAGGATTTGGCTTATTATAGCGCTTAGGCTGGATCTGCCCCTCCGGAGTCTGCACATCCACAGTGGGCGCAGTTGCTATGGATTTTTGGGCTGGATCTGCCCTGGATTCATTTGCATTGGGCAGGGTCTGCCCTTGATTTATTTATGTTCGGACTGGATCTGCTCTGCACAGTACTGAGTGACTAAGTGTGCTGAGTGTTGAGCATGGTGAGAGAGAATACGAGACAATGAGATTAAGTACTCTGAGAGTGTGAGTACTTGAATTCGTCACTAAGATGCATTGCATTTGACATGTGTACTTGAGATATAAGCATAGAGACGCATTTCCTTATGTTATTCGGTTTTGGTGACATTCATGATTTCACTTGCATATTGACATGTAGGTATAGAGATGTGCTTTCCGCATGCTTCCTGAAAATGAAACATCTTAATTATTGTTGAAAGATTTTTGGGAAAAAAATAAGTTTTCAGCCTTACTCATATATCTGGTGATGTGGTGAAAAGAACTGAGTGTTACTGACATCTTTGAAAAGCATGCCTATTTTTCGGAACTGTGAATGAGCTGAGCATTTTAGCTCTGAGTTGTTTCTTTCAGCACTTTTATTATGTTATTATGAACTGTTGTAAGATATTGGTGTTGGACTCCGACCTTTGTCCAGCCCGTCACTACTTTCAACCTAAGGTTAGGTTTGTTACTTATTGAGTACATGGGGTCAGTTGTAATCATACTACACTTTTGCACCTTGCGTGTAGATGTTGGATGTTGATGTTGCTGCGTACAGCGGGAGCTGGATCTGAAGATATACCTGCATTCCAGTTACGACTATCACTTGTCCTTGGTAGTATTAGATTTGAATTCTGTTCTTTTACATTTCAAACTGATGTTGTAATTATTTCAATTCAGTCTTGTAAAATCTAAATCTTAGAAGATCATGATTTGTACTACCAGTCCTTGGGAAATTCTTGTATAAAAGCAGTTGTAATATCATTTCTTCTCAAATAAATCTCATTAAAATTGGATAGATGTTAATTGGCTTACCTAGCGGGTTGGGTTAGGTGTCATCACGACTAGTTGAATTTTCGTGATGCTTTTCTTATTGAGTGAATACCCTAAAACCTCCCTAAACTATCATGTTTTTGCCAGTTGTCTGCCTAAACTATCCAGTGTTCCTAAAATCCCCCTTTAGCTATATACCCCTATATATTAAAAAACCCTCGCCGATTTAGTGGAGCGTGTGATCTACTCTTTTATTTACTCAGCCTAATCTAAATATCAATTTAATTACGAATTTTAACTAATAATAAATATAATTAAATAGATAAATATTTGGGGGGTTAAACAATCAAAGAAATAGGGTGAAGGGATAAACATTTGGTCATTTATAAAAATAACAAAAAAAATCTCTTCAATCTCCTCTGATAATGGCTACACTATGTCTCAATCGTCATTTTCGCCATTAAACTTCGATTACGTATTGGATTTTTTTTTCATTAACTTTCAATTTCACTGAAAATTTTAGTTTAATATGAGATTTGGGATTAAAAAAAGTTAGGGTTTGGTAATAATTTCAGTTGTGGTTTGGCAAAAATAATTATGGGCTTTTAGTGGACTTAATAGTGTTGAAAGAAGAAGGCCTAAATAAAAAAGAAAGATAATTTTAGAAGAAACAGGAGAACAAAAATTTTTAAGTTGAAACCCATAAGGAGAAAAGATGAAGAAAGAATAAAAAAAATAAAGAAGAAGGCTAGAATATAAGTAAAATAGAGGAAAAATAGAAAAATTAAATTTTTTGTATAAAGGATAACAGTAATTAACTATTAAACACGGCCAATTGGGCCATTTTTATATACTATTTCATCTATCACGCGCCCCTTTGACGAGGTATCTTGCATATTTCATTAAAAAATCGATGAGGGATTTTTAATATATACAGGGATATAGTTAAGGAGGGTTTTTAGGTCACATGATAGTTTAAATAGTTAACTGACGAAAAAGTAATAGTTTGGGAGGTTTTTAGGGTAATCTCTCTTTCGTTTTTTTTTTTTTTGTTTCTTTGGTCCGATCTATTATGAATAGAATTGTATTTAAGGTGAATGTCTATTTTATTGAGAGATTTTAGGGATTATTACTTGGTGGCTAACTTACTCTTTTCCTATAAATAGAGGGTTTCTATTCCATTGTAATTCATCCCAAAATTAAGGAGAATTCTCTCTCTCTCTTTTCTTTGCAATATTATTCTTCTACTTTTATTGTTTTATTTCATGTTATCAGCCCGAGACTCTACCGTCTCAAGACTCTTTGAGAAGATTAAGGTATAACTTTTCTCCTCTTTAATTATGACTGATATTATGAAAAGAAAGTTCGTTGCCCTTGAAATTTCGAGCAAGAACTATATGACATGGGTGTTGGATGCTGAAATGCATTTAGATGCAATGGATCTTGGATACGCCATTAAAGATAAAAATAAAGCATCTATCCAAACTATGCTAAGGCCTTGATTTTCTTGCGTCATCACCTTGATGAAGGGTTGAAAATAGAATATCTCACAGTCAAAGATCCTCTTATTTTGTGGAATGGTTTAAAGGAAAGATATGACAACTTAAAGTTGGTCATTCTTCCACAAGCACGATATGATTGGGCTGATCTGAGGCTCCAAGACTTTAAGTATGTTTCTGAATATAATTCTGCGAAGTTCGGAATTACTTCTAAATTGAAACTTTGTGGAGATAGTATTAATGACTATGATATGCTTGAAAAAACGTTCACAATGTTTCATGCCTCCAATATGGTCTTGCAACAGCAGTACCGAGAGAAAGGTTTGAAGAAATGCTCTGAGTTGATTTCTCTTCTTCTTGTGGCTGAACAAAACAATGATTTGCTCATGAGAAATCACGAAAATCGACCCACTGGGTCTACACTATTGCCTGAAGTGGATAAGGTGTATTCCCATTATACTAAGCGTGGAAAAATGTCGTGCCCCTGTTCATGGCCGTGGCCGTAGTCGTGGCCAAGGAAGAAAATTTTCTGGTGTTAATCATCCCCTAAAGAAAAATAACCACCAAAAGTGGAAAGGGAAAGATGAGAAGCCAATGGCAAAAGGTTGAGAAAGCGAATGCTATCGTTGCAGTGGAAAAGGCCATTGGGCAAATATTTATCGTACACCAAGACATTTGGTTGAGCTTTATCAAGCATCTCTAAAGAATAAAGGCCCTGAAGATAATCTTGTCTATGACAATGAAATTGACATCATCCACTTAGATATGGTAGACTTCTTTGAGCACCCTGATGAAAAAATAGACCACTTGATCGGTATTGGAATCGTGGTTAAAGATGATTAAGTAGTCTGATTATTATTTTTTTGTTTGCCTATTCGTAGTAGCTAGTGAATAAACATCATATAATCATAATTCTTTATATGAGTAGTAGTCATTAGTATCAATTAGTATTATTTGTTTTATGAAATAGTGTTAGTTCATTTTGATTAAATATAATTCTAGTATTTATTTTAAACAATATTTTAGATTGCTTATTTTAAGGATTATTCTTTATTAAAGTAATAATTTGCTATCTGCCTTACTTTTACATTTCATCCCAATTCAAGCTAACTTTGAAAGTGAATGTACTGCTTTTCTACTATTAGTCTTGAAACTGAAAGTACTGCTTTTCTATTATTAATTTTGAAATGTTAAAGAATAAACAAATATCTGTAGCCGGATATTTAGGTGTTCGTTATCAAAGACTAATACGATGAGTTACTATAAATATACTACTTTAATTTATAATTTAAACTTGGTGATTGGCTAGCTTTTCCATCTAGCACTATAATTAAAAATAGTATTAGACGTTAGAGCGTCTTTGAAACAAAATAATATGTATAAATCAGCATGATGACACCTTTTGAGAAAGTGGTACGTGTAAATAAAGCACAATTACACTATTAGTTGCGTAATTGTTATTAAAATGTCATAATTTATCATTAGTTTAACTTTGTTTTCTTCCCATTTTCTCTGAAAATACTAATATTTATTCGTATATTTCTTTTGTATGTCAAACAATGGGAAGCAAATATGGATATCTCACAAAATAAATTTGGATCAAAGTTCAATTGTAAAAATATTTGTTTTGTTAATTCATGTACGGCACATACAATATTCAAAAAGAAGAAACATTTCTCTCATTTAAGTATGTGTAAGGCAGATATTACTATAATTTCTAGTAATAGTAATCTAATTGAAGGCTCTGGAAGAGCTACTATAACTCTGTCTAGGGGAACAATATTATCATAGATAATGCAACGTTCTCCTCCAAATCCAAGAGGAACTTGTTGAGTTTTAAAAATATCTGTTGAAATGGATATCATATTGAGACAATAGATGAGAATAATCTTAAATATCTCATCGTTACCAAAAATGTCTCTGGCCAGAAGAGGGTTATTGAGAAATTCTCATCCTTATCTTATGCCTTTATTGGACAAGATTTAGTGCAATTGAGGCACATTCTATCGTAAACAAAAAAGGTTACTGATTCCAATACTTTTGTACTTTGGCATGATCGATTGAGACATCCTGGACCAATTATGATGAGACGAAATATAGAAAACTCAAATGGGCATCCATTAAAGAATTTAAAGGTTCTTTTAAATAATAAATTTTCTTGCACTTCTTGTTATCAAGGCAAGTTAATTATTAGACCATCACCAATAAAGATTGGGATTGAGTTCCCTGCTTTTTGGAACGTATACAAGGGAACATTTGTGGACCTATTCACCCACCTAGTGGGTCGTTTAGATATTTTATGGTCTTAATAGATGCATCTTTTAGATGGTCTCATGTGTGCCTATTATCATCTCGCAACCTTGCGTTTGCAAAATTAATGGCACAATAATCCGATTACAGGCATAGTTTCACGATAATCCAATTAAGTCTAGTCGACTTGATAATGCTGCTGAGTTTTCATCCCAAGCATTTAATGATTATTCCTTATCAATTTGAATAAAAGTGGAACATCTTGTAGCTCATGTTCACATTTAAAATGGCCTTCCAGAGTCTTTAATTAAACGTCTGCAATTGATAGCAAGACCGTTACTCGTGAAAACGAGGTTGCCTACTTCTGTTTAAGATCACGCCATTTTGCATGCAGCAATGCTAGTTCGTTTCAGACCGACAAATTATCATAAATATTCCCCGTTGCAATTAGTTTTCTGTCATGAACATAATCTATCCCATTTAAGAATTTTTGGATGAACAGTATATGTGCCTGTAGCACCGCCATATCACCCCAAAGAAGGCTAGGAATATATGTTGGGTTTTAATCGCCCTCCATTATTCGCTACCTCGAAATATTAACGGGGAATTTGTTCGCTGCTCGATTTTCAGATTGTCAATTCGATGAGACACTTCTCCCAAAATTACACTACTAGAAATCAGCTAAAAAGTGACCACAAAAAGCGACCAAAGTTGGTCTCTTTTTGTCCAAAAGCGACCGAACAGGCCTGGTCACAATTCAGGTGGTCACTTTACCTTTGCGACCAACTTTGGTCTCTACGACAAAAGAACCAAACATTCCGGAAAAACATATAGAGACCAACTTTGGTCGGCAATTAGCGACCAACGTTGGTCTCTAAAGCTATTTTTTAATTAATATAATCTGGGAAATTGCGACCAACGTTGGTCGCAATATAATTAATTTTTTTTTTTAATTTTGATTAAGCGACCAACGTTGGTCGCTAAACTGAAGAACAGAAAATTTTAATTTACAGTTAGCGACCAACCTTGGTCGCAATATTTCCAGATTTTAAAAATTTGGGTAATATAGCGACCAACCTTGGTCGCTATTCTGAAGAAAATTTTTTTTTTTATGGTAAGCGACCAACGTTGGTCGCTATACTTGAACAGTTTTAAAATCTGGGCTGTTTTGCAACCAACGTTGGTCGCTAATTTCCAGAATTATTTTTTTTTCAGTGAAAAGTGACCAACTTGAAACCAACGTTGGTCGCTTTTCTTCGTTAATTTTTTCCAGAAATCGCCTGTTTTGGCAGCTACACCACTGTCAGCTTACCAAAATCCTAAACAGGCATTTTATGCCATAACGGACAACAACGACGACGACAACAACAATAAACCAAATTCGTTTATGGCATTTTATGCCATAAACAACAACAACAACGACAACAACAACAACAACGACGACGACGACAACAACAACAACAACAACAACAGCATTAAACAACAACAACAACAACATTAAAAGTAACAAAGTATAAAGTTCAATAGAACTTATACATAAGCTAACCAAAATAAGTTAAATGTTATTACAATTCAAGGATTATTAATGTCTACATCATTAGTGTCATCGTCCGATGAAGTGTCATCACCAAGACGGTATGGATAAGGGTGTAGTTGTGTAGGACCGGAGGGATGATAACAGGGAGGACGGGAGGAAATAGAACGGGGAAGGCGAGCCTCTGGCGATGACTGATGAGACCGGGGAATCGGAAAAGCGCCAGAAGCCAAGAGAGATTTGGAGCTGCTCTTGTATGGCAATATACTGAGCATCTCTAACCTTCTCTCTTTCCTTTGAGGCTTCTAGCTCGGCTGTGAGCTTTGCCACATTCTCCCGCATAGAGGAAAGGCTCTCCCCATCAAGTTGCTCCGCTTGTGCAGAAGTGCCTATTCCTTACTTTTCACACTTAAAGCGGTGAAATTTCTTAGTGGGAAGCCCGTATACCTTCCCCCATTTGGGACCGCCAACAGCCTGCGTCCATAGTCTTTCAGCATCCTCGTCCGACGGTTGGATTGGGTCGCCCGATAAAGATGGTGGCTGGCTGCATATGAATTCTTCAACCTCAGCTGTGAAGCGACTCTATAAAAAAATTACATTGAATTAGTATTTCAAAAGTTATATAAAAGTAAATCAAAGTACTTAATGAAAATTAAAAACTTACATGTACAGTCAAGGCTCGTCCCTCGACCCACCTTTCTTCATCCAAATCTTTCTTCTTCTTGATAATATGAGTCTCCTTGAATAACTCATCTTGCCTCATCGGACGGCCCAACTTCTTCTCCTGAAAACTCATAAATTTTAGTTAATAAACAGAGTAGATGTTGAAAATTAAAATTAAATTAAGCAATTACGTACCATTTTCCTCTTTATTGTCCCGAGGCTGATCGCACCTCCAGTGTGCAGGGAGCCTCCCATCTCAGAAGCACGAGCTTTCTTTCCTTGCTCGCTCTTCTTTAAGAAATCTGCGGTTAGCCATTGCCTTTGCAAATCATCTCATAGATGATCAAGCAACCAGGAGGGCTTCTGGTTCGACTTTCTAGCTCTGGAAAAGCAATGTGACAACCGTTTGCGAGCCTTGAGATGGAAATTAGCAGCTACATCCGCACTATAGCGGTGTTCCCGTACACACTTGCTCTGTATTTCAAAAGTTAAGTATTTAGATGGAAATATCATAAATATAAATAATTGTACTGCTTAAAATAACATTTATACCTTAAATTCATTGAAAATTTGTTCCTCAAGCGAGAATGGAAAATTACTCCAAGTCGCATAAGGGTCATCATATAGCTTTCTGGTGGCTTGGGTGATTATCCTTGTAGTAACATTACTAGGGATGAACCTTTAATGTAATAAAAAAAGACACATTAATATCTTAGTAAAACCGTACAAAATAATAAACGTAAAAAATAACAAATAACTCTTACCCGTCACCCTTAGGGACTATGATGATCCTGCCATATTGATCACGATGCACCTCCTCGTCATCATCACCATCACCACCCGAACCATGTACATTAGAGGCATGTGTGGAAGGTGTAGGGGGGTCAGAGCTAGTGTCTCGCAGGCGAAAACCTGTAATAGATGGAGTCCCACATGAAGATGGTTGCGAGCCCTGTGATTGCGACATAGCTGTATGGGCCGCAGGAGGACGTGTCACTGATTGCTGTGACCCGAGTGGCTGCGACGCCAGTGGCTGCAACCCCAGTGGCTGTGACCTGAGTGGCTATGACCCTAGTGGTTGTGACATGGATCGATGCGGTCCATGCGATGCAGATGGCTGAGATCCACGTGGATATGCGACAGCTGGACTGTATGTCGGACGTACAATCCTATGGCCTTGTGATGAAAGACCTGGTGTCTGCACGAAGGTGTAGGGCTGGTGATGCTGTGGCAGCTCAGAATAGCCCTGGGGTGGAGGAAAAGACGTAGGCATAGGCAATTCTGAAACGGCAAGACAAGTTAGAGTATAATCTTCTACCCTCCTCTTTGGTTTCTTAGCCTTTTCTCGACCCCGAGAACTACTAGAATCATTGTTACCTCGACCCTTGCCTGTCATCTGCATAATATAATAGATATTTAGATTGAAAGATATAAAGAAAATAGCTATAAACGAGAGTTGTTAAAGAAACCAACTGTTTAAAGCTCATCGTCGTATAGTTCCTCGTCCGAGAATTCTTCTTCCTCGGTAGTTTGAGCTTCATCGGTTGATACTTCTTCCTCGTTTTCTGTAATTCTTACTTCAGAATATCAACTTCTTCCAATATGTGTTCAGGATGTTCCAAATCATTTTCTAAAACTTCGTCCACTATTTGGTCAACAGTGGAGATATCGTTTTGATATGCAACATCTAACACATTCTCGACTTCCACCCTACCCACAGGCTTGGTTTTTATTACAACCCACCAATCAGACTTATTCCGCCACAATGGATAAGGAGCATAATACACTTGCCTAACATTATGTGCAATTATGAAAGGATCATAGCGATCATACTCCCTCTTATGATTAACCTCAATTATGTTGTACTGATTGTGGACTCTAGTACCTCTTGTTGGGTGTGGGTAAAACCACTTGCATCTAAAGAGTATCAATTTCTTGTATGGCCAACCTGTATATTCTAGTTCAATTATTTCTTTGATCACACCATAATAATCAATATCTCCATCTTGGTTGCCATCACCACCTTGAACCCACACCCCACTGTTGTTGCTATTTTTATTTTTAGAGCAACACTCGGTATGGAACTTATATCCATTCACAACGTACTTAGACATTGTTAACCCCAGGTCCCCAAGATATATCTTTCAAAAATTAGTTTACACCATTATTTGGATCATTTACCTACATATTGTTAAAAAAAATTCATATGTTAGCATAACTTCCAAACATTGTTTACCTACGTAGTGTTAGAATATTTTAAGGAGAAACTTACAAATTATTTGAACCACGTATCAAATCTCATATATACAGCATCATGGCCAAATTGACCCACGAAGTAACTGTGACACATCAAATATTTTTAGTAGTTGCATTGAGATGTAATCACAGTAATTGTTATATTTTGATAACTACTAAATCAATACTTACTTGAGAAATGGTACGACTTCGGGACAATTTAGCAACACGTGAAGTATAGCTGACTTGAACTCCACATCACTCAAACTCCTCTTTCTAACATCTTTAGAACATCGGCCTGGTTGATTGAATATGGACATAGGCGGATATGACGGATCATTCATAAGGTTGACTGTGTGCCTATTGGGCCTATTCCTAGCACCTGCCACATTACTCTCAAAATAATAAGAGCAAAAATGAGCAGTCTCCTTTGCAAGATATGCTTCGCATATAGATCCTTCAACCCTGTTCCTCTGCTTAACAAATTGTTTGCATTTGCCGATTGTCCTATCATAATTTCAGGTTAGCCAAGAACATTAAAATAAAACAGAAAATTACATCAAATATATAATATTACCTCTCAAAGGGATACATCCATCTGCATTGAACGGGCCCTCGAGGTCGTGCCTCGTGTACAAGGTGGATTGGAAGGTGTTCCATCACATCAAAAAACCCACATGGAAGTATCCTTTCCATCTTAGAAGAGGTGACACGAATGTTCTGGTCCATCTGCAGTAGGTTTTCTTCCCTTAACGTGGAAGAACACAAGTCTTTGAAGAACAAACTGATCTCTGTGATGGGTTTCCAGATTCTTTCAGGCAAACCACAAAATGCAATAGGCAGTAAGGTCTCCATGAAGACATGACAGTCATGACTTTTCAATGACTCAACTTCCCCGCCTCCATATCAACTTTTCGCCCAAAATTCGACGCATAACCCTCAGGCATCTTCAATTTCGTTACCCAATCACAAATTTGCCGTCATTCATCCAATGTGAATGTGTAACTTGCTTTGGGTTTGAACACCTTACCATTGTGTGCTTCTGCAAGTGTAGTTCAGGCCGCCTGCAATATTCTTGCAAGTCCATTCTAGCCTTTGCGTTATCCTTGGTCTTACCTTTAACATCCATCACTGTGTTGAACAAATTATCAAAATAGTTCTTCTCAATGTGCATGACATCACGGTTGTGACGGAGAAGATTATCCTTCCAATAAGGCAAATTCCAAAATATACTCCTTTTCACCCAATTGTGAGTAACACCGTATCCTGGGAATCTATAAGGTGGAGCTTCAATAACTTTACTGAAGCTCTGGACCCTCTCCCAAATTTCTTCTCCTGAAAGTATCGGAGGTGGAAAATCACATTCCATTTTATTCTTTTTGAATGCATTTTTCATCCTTCTAAACTCATGATCAGGAGGCAAGAACTGACGATGACAATCAAACCATGATTGCTTTCGGTCATATTTCAAAGTGAACGCTTTACTATTTTCCATGAAGTAAGGACAAGCTAGCTTCCCAGCAGTCATCCACCCAGACAACATTCCATACGCAGGAAAATTATTAATTGTCCACAATAAATTGGCACGCAAATTGAAATTCTGTTTGGTTGACATGTCATATGTTTCAACACCATCGTACCACAATTGTTTTAGCTCGTCAATCAGTGGTTGCAAATATACATCAATTAAGCTTTTTGGATTACGTGGACCAGGGATAATACAGTTCAAGAATATGTATGGACTAGTCATGCACAACTCCGGTGGTAGATTATATGGTGTAACAAATACTGGCCAAGATGAATAAGGTGTTGCAGAAACAGAAAATGGGGTGAAGCCATCAGCACACAAACCCAATCGAACATTCCTCGGTTCACTAGCATAATCCGGATACGTCCTATCAAAGTGCTTCGGAGCTTCTCCATCAGAAGGATGACACATAACACTGGATGGTCTTCTATTTTCAAAGTGCCATCTCACATGAGGAGCAGAGCTCATCGACGCATATAACCTCTTTAACCTAGGTATAAGAGGTAAATAATGCATCTACTTGATAGCAACCATATTCCCGGTGGAAAGCCTCTTGAAACGAGGCTTTTCGCAAAATTTACAACTGTCCAAAGCTGCATCATCTTTATAATATAACATGCAACCATCTTCACAACAATCAATTCTCATTGATGAAAGTCCTAACTTAGAAACTAATCTCTTTGCCTTATAGAAATAAACAGGTAATTCGATATCACGGTCAACTAATTCACGCATAAGGTCAATGAAAGAGTCCATGGCTCCTTGAGAAATATTCCAATCAGATTTCATACTTAGTAATCTAACTGCAACAGACAACTCAGAGTGCGAACTTCCGTTACGTAGTGGACGACTAGCTTCCTCTAATTGTTCATAAAAATATTTTGCTTCATCATTAGGAGTTTGTTCAATATTTTCATTGGAATCACCTCCTAAGTGCATCCCAAAAGCATCCGCAACCATATAATGAATTCCAGAATCACGATTTGTATTCTCCACCGACCTACTACTTTCACCCACAACCATGTTATAAAATATCCCATGGCTACTATAGATCTCTCCATGATTAGTCCACACAAATAAATTTTCTATAAACTCCCTTCTATAAAGATGATGCTTAATTTCCGCCGGTTTTCCAAACTTCATAAAGTCGCACCTAACACAAGGGCACCTAATTACTCCTTCAGTTAGGTATGGTGGAAGTGACATTGCATGTCTAATAAAGTCATCCACCCCTTCTACAAAATCCTCCCTCAATCCCCGTCGATTAGGATAATTCCTATTGTACATCCAAGTACGATGTTCCATCTATACAAATAAAACAAGAGGAAATTAATTTAGTTAATTCATATTCCAATATTTTTCTAGTTAATTAATTTCATATCATAAAATTTCAATTTTCAAACTAAAAGTTAATTCATATCTTAAAAGTTCAATTCATAAACTAAAAGTTCAATTCATATCGTAAAAATTCAATTCATACACTAAAATTTCAATTCATATCTTAAGGGTTCAATTCATAAACTAAAAGTTCAATTCATATCGTAAAAGTTCAATTCATACACAACAATTTCAAGTTGTGTATTTACACAAAAATACATTTCAATTTTCCTTTTTATTAATGATATATAATTACTTACAAATAGATTATATTGTATTTTAAAATTAAAGGATGGGCCAAATGTGGGGAAGGTAGTATACTGTGGCACAAAAAAAATATGAAAAGGGATTGGATACGAGGTTCCAAAAATGATGCTACTGAACAATAAACTAGAAATGCTATTTTTTCGAAATATAAGCATTTAACTATTTAATCTTTAGGATATTTTTCGAGAGAACTATAATTAATGCTATATTCATAACTATCTTCAAATAGCTAATGCAATCTAGTGTAAAAATCAAATATTGTAACACACACACACTAAAAATAACAAAGATTGAAGGTTATAACTCTAACCTTAAATTTTTTATAGGTGGAGAAGGAGAGAGAGGCGTGGCAACGGACGGACAGCAGCGGCGGCGACGGGAACGGATAGCAGCAGCGGCGACGTGGACGGACAGCAGCGGCGGCGTGGTGGCGCAGGGTGGGGGAATGGGATAAGGGTTAGAGAAATAAGGGAGTTGGGAAATTTTGACGAGATAAAGTGAAACCCCGATTTTGTTTCTGTAATTACAAAAAGCGACCAAAGATAGCGACCAACGT
>MCJB01048597.1:100978-166122 GCA_002018475.1 Nicotiana obtusifolia | reverse complement strand
AACTATATATATAAACTATAAACTATATACATTTATATATATATATACATATATATATACAACACTTATATATATATATATACATTATATACAACACTTATATAAAGCAATATCTATATATCTATATCTCTCTCTCTCTCTCTCTCTCTATATATATATATATATATAGATAAATATACATTATATACAATACTTATATAAAACAATATATTTATATAATACATATACATAGTTTATATGTATATATATACAATATATACAACATATATATATATAAGGCTTATTAAAAGAAATTTCTGTTGATTTAAAAAAAAAAAAAAAATCGCTAGGCCCGTTGGGCCCGCGGGCTGGTTCCAACCCACGAGCCCGCCAGGCCCAGGCCCGCGGTGGGCCACAGCCTTACCCTAATTCATCGAATTTTATACTGATGAGTCACTATGTTTCGCCAAAATACACTCAATACTCAGATTTAAGGTTACTGTTCATAGGTCGGCATTTAAGAAACAAACCCCTAATTAATCAAGTTTTTTCAGACTAGTTAAACTTCAAGTAATTGAAACCTTATCCATTAGCTATGGTGCAAGAAGTTATGCTGTCTTTGGCAAATTGTTTATCTTTTATAAAAAGAAACTAGTGAATATGTCCGCCTGAAGCGCGATTGTAAATACTTGTTGAATTTCTGGTTTAATTTTGGGGCAACATGGAGGGGAGGGGGGGAAGAAAATTAAGAAGCAAAATTGTCAAAAAAAAAAAAAAAAAAGGAGAAAAGAGATGAATACAATTGATGAGATGTCACATTACCTTTTTCATTCCCAACTTTATATTAATATATAGATATAGATTTAGACTATAGATATTAGTCACCCTAAACATATCAATATAATAGCAAAAGGAATCTTGATCAACGCCCAGTGAACTAAATACATACGCCTCTTACTTTTTCCAAACTATAGGATCAAGTTTGTTATGAATTGAATTGCAAGGAAAAAGAAAAAAAGAAGTCAACTAAAACGAGACAAAGGACTCCAAGTGTTCCTAACCAAAAACAGTTTCTAAAAAACAAAAGAAACCAAAAAAAAAAAAAAAAGAAGGAAGAGAAGAACAAGATTGCCACAAACACTCAAAAGAAAAAGAAGTGCCAAGTGGCATAAGATCTAGACCATCTAATCAACCAATCAACGTCAAAGGAATTGCCACGTCATAAATAGTCCATAACAAGCAACGTCCTCACCGACTCCACAGATTTAACGTGCACATCCCCACACTTTATTCCGCCTTCTCCCTCTCACAGATCCAAAAGACTCGATCTTAAATATCAATTTCGCACATTATTCCCCACTTTATCAGCACCTTTTTTCAACTGCATTTCATTTTCCGATCACCGGACCTGACATTTCTCCACCCTAATTTCCTCCTACTACGGCGGAACGCGGCGGTCGGTGGATGGCAAGAACCAATAAATATACCTCCCTTAATTTCAACGACATCTACGAAAAGAAAACCACTAGCAGCAGCTCCGCCACCTCCGGTAGACCGCACTCTTCTTCATCATCTTCTTTTAATGGTCCCAATAAGACTATTATCTCCAACTCACGTATCCATGGCCACATGCTTGTCCTGAGCCGGCCCACTCCCAAGCCCATCGCAGTTCCACAAGCCCAGCCTCTACCGATCCAGCAACAGCCTAAGCTCCAGAGCCCACCGGATCAAACCCGAGCTGAATCGGACTCCATTTCGCTTCGTCCACAGGGTCGTACTGGTTCCGGGCCCACTACAACACTTTCTTCGTCTCCTGTGAACCCGCAGACACCTTTGCAATCGCCTTTGCCAAAGTCGAACAGGTTCGTGCCGCCACATCTTAGACCGGGATTTGTAGGCCGTGAGGAGAAACCGGTCCCGGATGGTCAGGGAGTGAGAGCTAGACCGGAGGTTGGGCCTGGGCCGCATCGTAAGGGGGGACATCTTGGGTCTTCACCTAATCGATACGGAGAGAACGGTAGGCCCAAATCGGGAGGTGGGTATGAACGAATGAGGAGGGGATTTGGTGAGGCTGATGCAGTGGACTTCATGAACCGGCCTGGTTCTAGCGGGGCTCGACCCAGCTCTAGTGGATGATGTCATCATGGTAAGATGCCTATTTTCTACCTCTCTCGTATTCATGTGGATTTAAGTTATATATGCACGGATGATATAATCGATTTTTAATTTTTATACTGATAGTGTAATTTAATTAATCAATCAATGCTTATTAAATATAGGTACTTGAAATTACCTTTTAAATGATCTCATAGTGTAACTTAAACTCCATATTCATATTTACTTTAGGGCCTGGTCGTTTAGCTTTTCCGTTTATATGCTCGTAGGAATTCTCTATAAATGTGCGACTAATGACTGAACTTTGCTTCCTTATCCAAAAAAATAAAAATAAAAAAGTAAAAATCTTCTCAAAATGAAGGAACTTTGCTTTCTTTTTGTGGACTATGCTTGAAATTTCCATGTTTTTGGTGCTAGTTTCCTTTAGGAGTTCGCTTGGATTTACGTTCAAACTTTGTTTCACAAGTGTGTGAGTTTGTTTATTATGAGCGTTGTGACTAGCTAGAGCTGCCCAGTTGAAATGAATTTTTGTGTGATGAATAGTGCTGCTTTCCTAATCATTTGAGATGTTTGGTGAAAAGAGTATCTAAGCTTGGTTTGTTTTGTGCCTATGTTTGGAGTTATCTTTGTTATTGCCTTATTGGTTGACAAGTACCAGTTCCATGCTCGTAAGACCATGCATTTCTTGTTGCATACGAATTCAGGCCTTTGTCATGTTCTTGAGATGCTTGTAATAAGATTTTTTCTGAGTTATATTCTGCTCATGTACAACTTCCATCTTATGCCCTATCCATTCTTGAGCATTAAGTATTTATTACTCATGTAGTTTGACCATTATCCCAGAAGGTGAAAAGTACTTGATGAGTGGCTCTGTCATTTTATCATCGCCTGTTTTTGAGCAGCATGCAAAACATATTCTTTTTTTCTATTTTTGAGCAGCATGCAAAATATATTCTTTTTTACTATGTTTGGTTGGAGAGAAGCACAGCCATATAATTGTTAACAAGACCGTCTACTTTTTCATCACAATTTTCATAAAAGCGTGCAGGTTCAATTAGATTGTTGTTGATTTATGTGGTGCCTGATACCAAACTCTAGTCTGTAAATGTAAAAGAAGATTTTTTTTTTTCTGCAATAGGAGGAAAGCTAGCCGCTGAACAAGCTGAAATGTTCTCTGAAGAACGTTTTGTACAGTGTAATACAAACCATTGAGGTTGCTCATCTTCCTGCATTTTTTTGTGTGTGATTGTGTGTGGGGGGGGGAGGGGGAGGGGGAGGGGAGTATGCAATGTATTTCAGTTAGCTCATGTGTGTCAGCACGAAAGAATATGGTGTTCTATTCTTCTGTTTGCATTATGCAATTGCTAGAAGCGTCACTCTTAGGAAACTGCATTTTGATGCAGTTAGTTCATAAGCATCGCCACTAGAAGTATAGTATTTTATTCTGCCGTTTGCATCCTGCAATTGCTAGTAATATCAACTGCAACCTTTCAGCATTTTGTAATATGATCATGTGTCATATGATATTGAGGGAAGAACAAATACATTTTGTTGCTCCTCCCATAGGGTGAGTTGAACCAAATCCTTGAGGTTTTGGGACCACAATCTTGCCACTTAAGCTGTCATCTGCAGTTGATTTTGCCTGTGTAAGTTAGAGGTTGTCAAACATTAAGTGTGTTGTATAATGATGGGAGTCAATGATAACTGTGTCAGTTTTACCACTTCTCCTGGACTGTTACGAAGCAGATGGAAGATAATATTAATAGTGAGACGGCTGTTTTTCTGATCCATATTTTGATTTTGGCATACAGATCTTGATGGAGCTTTGGGCTCCACTTTGCCGATGAGGGTGGGAAGGTCTTTTCTGAGGCAAATATGCTTGCAAGATCAGCAGCGGATGGATGTTACTTACTTTCAGGAATGCAGTGGTTATTGAAGTCATGGAAGTTGGATTATGACCAGGTTGCTCCTTTAGTCTGCAGTAACCCCAGTAACCAAATAATGTCTTGCTGGTGTTAAAAGAAGACTCTCAAGGATCAAAGCTCGATCGAATTGTTTCTTTCATTTCTTGCCTTGTAATTTTCTTTTGCTTTCCACTACCTACTCTCTGAGAAAGAGAGAAGGTTTAAATGGAATTTAGTGTACTGTATGTTTTTCTTTACACGCTATATTGTGCAAATACCATAAATTGGTGTATTCTGATGGTTTGCTACCACGATCACCATATTGCACTTTCAGACTGTCTGTATTACAGTGGATATGAGTTTGTTTCTATTTTCAGGGTTTCTTCTCTTTCTAAGTGCTTTTTGCCGGTTGGCCATGCCCCTACCCATTTTTGTTGTCTAATTACACCTAGTAGGTGAATATAATCAAGCTCGGGTCTAAGAGGTTCAGGATCACTTCCATACATTGAGTCAATCACTTCTTTAGTCTGTATGTTCTTTTGATAACTCAATGATTTCACTAATATAAAACACCAAGTTACTCAGAAATTGAATCCTTACAATTAAAGATAAATTGATTTGACGATCACTATGCGAAGACTCGTTCTATAGTCTTTTACTCTTTTCTTGTTTTCCCACTTAATTCCGTTACGTACCAAGTAATCTTTCTGAAAGTGAGTCTGCTCTTTTTCTTTGTAATGAATCTCAAAATTTTCGTTTTGACAAGCAGTGCCGAGATAATCTTCTACAATATATAGACACAACTTCAACGAGATAAACAATTTTTGGAACAGTTTGTGATATTGGTGCTCTTGTCCTATTCATCACTCATTACAGGAAGAAAGTTATTTCAGTCCTAGAAAGCTGAGGTAAAAAATTAAACAGTTAAACATATTGTCGGATAAACATTCGGTTTAGTAAAAAATCTTTATAGTATACAATTAAATTTGCATCTCCCATTTCTAAGTAAAAAAAAAAGAAAAGAAAAAGAGAACATTCCATTAGAAAGAAATGAAAAAATTTCTGATAAAAAATTAAAAAAAAAAATTAACCCAAATGACGGCCTACCTTTATACAAAAACGAGAATTTACATACTTTAATTTCATTAATTTTGAAAACTTTGGATTCTTTAAAACACTAAAAAGGTCTACATAAAACCAATGATATCTGTTTTAGCAAAAAATAAAATAAAAATGATATCTGTGTTTGTGTGACAACAAGATCCAAGTGGACTTCAATCATTTGCGTGCAAGCAAAATCTTAGTTTTAAAGAAAATTAAAGTCAAAGTCAATTTTATTACTATGAATTACACACAACATTATCATAGTTTTTATATTTTCATTTAGTAAAACAATTTGCTTAATTTTAGAACGAAATTTTCTGTCTAGATATTGCTAATATACCTTTTAGCGCATAAATTATATACTAATCAACTGTTCGATTAATGATATAGAATTTTATACTGATACAGTTCTTACACTATTTGCGACTCAGAGAGGGACTGCGGGAGGATGGTGTAAAAATCTAAAATATCCTATATTTTCTTAATTTTCTTTTGGACAAAAGGCACATTAAAGATTTATTAAAAACAATTTTAAAAAAATTTATTAAATCCAGTAATCAAACCTCGCATTAGCAGAAAAAGAATCTCTCAAAAGGAAAGAAGTCTTGCTGTAAGCCTTTAACCCGCAGATTACTTTTTCTCCAAGCCACGAGCAATGTCGATACCTCCCTTCATTTCCTTCAATGATTGAGAGTGCCCGCCACAGACTCATCACTCATCAAAACCCTTGTGTTTCCATCAATTTCTTCAGTTCTTTGACAACTTTCACGTAAATCTATTGTCAATTTTGGGAAGATATAGGAAGTAAGTAAGAATGATACTACCAGTGTTTAAGCTAGGGACACTTGCCCTCAAATCTTTCTGCAAACCCATCGGCCGTCGCATTAAGCAAGAGGCTGGCTATCACCCTAGGTTCCGAACTTTCATCATCAACATTGCCCAGGTTTTTTTCTTCACCCCCCTCGATTTCAATTTCTTCAATGTTACCAAATGGTCAATGGCAAATAATTATGATAATGAAAAAAAAATGATTTTTAGGGGCAATCGTGGCATATAGAAAGAGCTGGTATTTTCATTAGAGGAGGATTTTCAGAAATTAAATGTGAAAGCAGTCAATTTTCGGAGAGGACAGTAGCCCCCTTTAAATAATTAGTGAGATCACTGTGAGTTTAAGCGGTTACTTATGTGGTGAAACTACATAGCTTCTCCACAAACGGTTACTTGGTCGAAAGTTCTCGTTGACTGAGCTCATTTCCTGAATTTGAAGGTCAATATTTTAAGGTGAAATTAGCTAATAGATTGGAATCGGTAAAATGAAAAGTGGTAATGCTAAAAAGTACAAGAAATGCCCGACGACGAGTGGCGCACAGTTGAAAACTCGTGCATAATGGGTGTCCTCTATTCTACCTTTTTCCACTTAAATACCAGACTATGTGCTCTATTATATGTGCAGGGTTCAAATTCGTAGCTACACATCACTCACTGGGCTCTTACCATAGGGCTTTAAAAAAGCAAATAGAAAAGCATTCTAAGTGTATTAGTTAAGTACAACAACAACAAATTCAGTGTAGTCCCACAAGTGGGGTCTAGGAGAATAGATTGTACGTAGACTTTACCCCTACCTTTGGAAGGCAGAAACACGATTTCTGGTAGACCCTCGGCTCAGGAAGGAGAAAAAGGGAGGGGGCAATACAAGCAAACCAATCTAACAACTAAAACAAAAGTACAAAATTAACACTAAATAATGCAATCAGAAAACCAAAAAAAAGGCAGCACCAAATAATAACAGAAGTTAGGGATACATGAAGGACAATAAATGATGTATCGAAGTTACTGCTACAAACAAGAATAACACTCGGCTACCTAACCCTTTACCTTTATACTCAACCTCCAGACCTTCCTATTCATGGTCATGTCCTCAGTCAGTTAGAGTAGTGTCATATCTTGCCTAATTATTTCTTTCCAATACTTCTTCGACCTGCCTCTGCCTCTCCGGTAGCCCTCCAATGCTAGCCTCTCATACCTCCTTATCGGAGCATCAGTGCTTCTCTTCTTCACATGCTCGAATCATCTAAGTCTCGCCTCCCGCATCTTGTCCTCCACAGGGGCCACGCCCACCTTATCCCGGATAACTTCATTTATAGTTCTATTTAACGTAGTTTGCCCGCACATCCATCTCAACATCTTCATCTAGGCCACCTTCATCTTCTGGATATGGGAGTTCTTGACTGGGTAACACTTTGCTCCATACAGCATAGTCGGTTTGACCACTGCTTTATAGAACTTACCTTTAAGTTTAGGTGGCACATTCTTATCACACAGAACACCGAAAGCGAGCATCCATTTCATCTATCCCGCCCCAATACGGTGTGCGACATCATTGTCGATCTCCCCGTTCCGTTGTATAACAGAACCAAGGTACTTGAAACTTTCTCTCCTCGAATGACTTGGGAATCCAGCCACACGTCGCCATCCACTGTACAAAACTGTAATATAGATAGATACATTTTTTATTCAGTTTGACTAGGGAAAGGGATGATGATTCTATAGAAAATTGAAAACGTCAAAGTTAGTTATGGTTTATAAATTAGAAGACAAGAAGATAAGCGTCGAAGGCTGATCATGATAATTTTGGAAATTCTTGTTTGCAGTATTCTTCAATACACTCAAAATAAAACAATTAATTAGCTTCCATATACTTGTTAAGACACGTTTAAAATTGCATCCAAGGGGTAGCTTAATAGTCAATGAGGTGGATGTAAACCTTGGAAACCACGTTGCAAAACCCAACAAAGACAAGAAATACTTGATGATTTTTTCCCGTCTGCCTATTCCTTTCCGGCAGACTTACCCATTACCTGTGTTGGTAGGAGGTAGCATGTACCCGATGAAATAGTCGAGTTGCTCGCGACCCTAGATATTGTTGTTTAGAGAAAAAGAAAAATACATGCAGACACACACTCAAAGTTTGTAACATCCATGGAACTTAATTTCCTTGAGCTGTGTTTCAGTCTCACATTATTTTTCCGGAATGTGTGATCTAAGGTGATATAATTCCTTCTCTTGTCCATTAGAACTGAAGGTTATTGGAATGAAATTCATGGAAAATATGCATATTTGATTTCTTTCTCTTTTTCTTTTTAATGCAGGCAAACCATAGATTCTCAACGAAATTGCAAAGACGTATATATGGTCATGCAACTGATGTTGCAATTCGCCCTCTAAATGAAGAAAAGGCAGTTCAAGCTGCTGCTGATCTTCTAGGTGAACTCTTTGTGTTCTCGGTAATGTTGTTTCTATGTCCTTAATTTGTTATATTGCACATATATTTTCTCGTATGGGATAATGATTATTGATCGTCATGATAATGTTTTTGGAGATGCTGATTTATTTATTGATGAGAACACCCTTGTTTATGTCCTATTCCACTTGTGATGCAGCCCACAAATTCTGTTACATATTATCATAGTGGACCATAGCCAGGATGTTATTAATCCAAAACTTAATCTAATATCTAGGTGTAATGGAGAAGGCATGACATCTTATACTTCAGAATGGGGGTTTGTCATAGATCAAATGGCTAGTTTTTAAAATTGAAATCTAAACACTGAAGTCTTCTGAAATCAGTATCACTAAATAATCTAGGTCACTGAATTCTTAAGTACTTGAAATATTAATTTGTTGTCTTTTTTATTTATGTGCACCAAAACATAAAAGATGTTGACGTTATATGCCTAATATGTCATGTTACTGGCAGTATATATGTTTCAGTTATGTTAATTTTTTTTAGAATGTAACAATTTCATAAAAAGAACTGCACAAATATTGTGTGGTTAGAAGTGACAAAATACGTACTCCAAGAAAAAAATAAAAGATAAGAACCCCCTACAACAAAAACTTACGGGGATTCTATGATGTCAAGTATGGAGTGACTATCATTTACAGGGTATTCTTTACACCAAAAAAGCAAAGTACCAAGCAGTTCATTTTTATTCTCTGGATGGAGTTCCTTTCTCCCTCAAAACATCTGGAGTTCCTTTCATTCCAAACAGTCCACCAAATACATGCTGGGATCATCTGCCGCCATTTCTGCCTAACACCATCAGACACACCACCCCAACATCTCAAGAGGTCAGTTGTATCCTTTGGCATGACCCAATGCATTCTAACTATACTCAGAAACAAGTGCCATAAATGATACCACACTGTAGGAACGAATGAGAGTTATCTTCAGCCTCCCTTTCACGTAGATAACATCTGGAACTCAGATGATAACCCCTCCTCATTAGTTTTTCATGGGTCAGACAAACTTGTCTAGCCACTAACCATATAAAGACTAGCACTTTAGAGGGTGCATTTACCTTCTACATCTGTTTCCAAGGCCAACATCTACCAATGTGGATGTTGTCCATTTGACTTTTGTAATCTGAATTCACTGAGAAACACCTAGTGTTTGACCCTTTCCACTCTGTGAGACCTTGCAAATTATCAATTTGATTTAACAATGCAGCAACTCTGTCAACTTCCCAGTCATTGAGCATCCTTCTGAAGTTCAAATTGCAGCCCTGCTGTCCCTTATTTCTTCCACCTTGGCCTGTGCGTTTGATGCTAGCAGAAACAGATCAGAATATTGATCTTTTAGAGGACCATGTCCTATCCAGTTGTCATCCCAAAAGTCAGCCCTCCTACCATTTCCAAAAGGCAGCCCTCCACCTTGGCCTGTGTGTTTGATGCTATGTTTCAATTATGTTATATGTTATATTTATTAAAGTATGTTACTATAGTTGTTAGTACTCCATGTGACCCAAAATCTTGTTTTACGTTCCTTTTTAAGTTGTTTGAAACTGTTGTCCACTTTTGATTAGAAAGTTTGAATACATTACACATAGTTACATACGCGCAAATTCAAGATTCCGGCCTTGTTTTTAAACTCTCAGTACTATTTTATCATCTTCTCCCCCATTTTTTAATTCATTTAATGATGGTGGTGTTCAGGCTTAGCTTACGCGCACCTTGACTATACCACTAGATGCCTGCATCTAGTGGTATAGGCTGAGCATCTTTCCACCAGTATAGGTAGTGAGTAACTCTACCCTTCAAGGTTTAGGCTGAGCAACTGAGAAGAAATCTCGGGGCCTTTTGCCTCTGCTAGGGTTTGAACCCTGTGCTCCTGTGGTTTTCGTTCCAGCTTCATTGACCGTTAGTCCACGCCCTGGATGCTCATCTAGGCCACTATTCTGCAGCACAAAATTAAAAATGGCGCCACATGCTTCTTTACAAATATTAAATGGCTCATGCTTCAGCTTTTATCTTAATGATTGAGCCAAATCAAACTAATCAGACAAACTGGGACGAAGGAAGTGCTGATTAAATATGTTAATATGGTGCCTTTTACCTATGAATCTATTGTTACTATTTGATATCTAATTGATCAGAAAATTTATATCCGGTGACAAACTAAAAATTTGAAAGCATTTGAAGTGGTATTACGTGATCGTTTGTTTCTGTTTCTGTTTCTGTTACGGAGCTCATCTAGTTGGGTTATCAAACTGCCTCCCTAGTATGATTGAAAACTACAATTAATGAATCCAAATCCCAACTGCTCAAGATGGCTTGTTTGGTCGAGTGAAGCTAACTTGAAAAAGGGCTGGTGTGGCACCATCTTCGTTTTTCCTTCTCTTTTTTGTTTCCCACACACATTTGGCATCACCGAAAACAATATGTGTGTAGATGTGAACTGAAAAGTGAAATTTTGATTTACTTGATCTACAGCAGAATGCTATAGATGCTCCTTTACCTAATATTCCCTCTTTCAGTGCATAACTAGTCAATTTTTTATGTATGTATAGTGTGGAGATGTCTAGGATTACCTTGTTCAGTCTTGTCTTCTTTCTCCACCTAAGGCAGACTGTCATCAACTTATGCTTCTTTTTTGTTAAAAATCTGTTTAAATTAGGTGGCTGGAGTTGCTGTTATCTTTGAGGTGCAAAGAAGTTCCAGATCTGAAGCTAGAAAGGAGGAACTCCGAAAGCAGGAAATAGAGGTGCATATTGACATTCATAACTATGATCTTCTTGTGTCTGAAATATTTACCAAGTCCCTCCTCCCTACACCCTGTTTCCTTTACAAAAGTTGATAAAATATTCTCCATAGCACTCATAGAAAAATAATTTAGAGATCGACAGGAAACATCTCAACTGAGATGCTAAATAAGCACGTCTTTAATTAGTATTGCTCTCCACATTGATAAGAACAGGTTTAGGTGAGTGTCTTAACTATAATGTATTATTAGCTTTTGAGTTAACGGCTTAATTTCCTGTCGTGAGTTTAGGTTATCTGAGATTTTCTCCATACTGCACCTAGTCAAAAACAATTAACATTGAACTTATATAGTTTTGAACTGGATAAATAAAACCATAAATAAATGTGAATTTTTTCGCTTGTTGGTGCACTATTCTTGAAACTTTTTAGAGCTGTTTTTTCTTTCTTCACCTCATTTACTGTTTCAACCTTGTTTTCCTTAATACTGCAATGAGCTAAGCATTCTACGGTTGTCATGGTTCAGGAGCACAGATACAAATATTATGTCTTAGATTGAGGAGATATGTTACTAAAATTCTGTTACAAGGAACTAATATCACTGATATCACAGCCCCCTGTTATATTTCCATGTTAGAACTAATTCATAAATTCTTTGCTTTCCTAGGCAATGAAGCAGCGAGATGAAGAGCTGAGTAAAGAGATTGAGTTTCTTAAGAACAGAGTTATTGAACTGGAGCGACATGCCAAAACACGAGGATTGAGTAGTATCTTTAGCATCGGGAATGCAGAAAGTACTAAAGATAAAGTAAAAGCTGGTTGATCATCTGCTACTGTTCTGCTAACATACACATTGACATTGTAAAACCCCTCTACAGTTGAGCAACTTAAAGAGTTGATGTCTGTTTTCATCAACTACTTGTTTGTACTATTTTAGCATTCCTGGAAGAGAATGCAGTAGCGTCTGGAAGTAGAGAAAACTTTAAGCAACTCTGACAAAGATGATTCTCAGGACATTCTAAGTTTGACAGGTCAAAGCTATTAGAATACTACTAACCAAAATGGGTATCCATGGTGGGCAGCCTTTGGTCTATGAATAAAATGCAAACATATCATATTGCAAAGGAGTTACATATTTTGGTCAATATTTGCACCTAGCAATTCAGGCAGTATTGATATCAATTTTACTTGTTCTGGCGTAGTAATAAGGATTGTTATTATGTTAAGAGTTCAGGTGTCTCCAATTTGTTAGTCTCTCTGTTTCAATTTTTGTGGCTTACTTTTCTTTTTAGTATGTTTATCTCTTTTTATAACAATCCACATGGTATTTTTCAGACCACAAGATTCAAGGATATTTTGATATATTACACACATCTTAAGTTTAAGGTATTTCTTACTTTTCTTAAATTACATACCTAGTCAAACTAAGGCACATAAATTGAAATGGATGAAGTAAATGTGTTAATTGTGCTTTTTTCTCAGGGAAACGTCACGAGATGTTCATGTAGTTTTTACCTATTGTGAATTTGTGGTGTAGGTATAGGAACTCTGCTCTTTTCAGGTGGTGTTCATGTGTCCTTCAGCCATGTTTATGTACCCTTCCTCGATTTGTGAACTTAGATGGATAGTCGTTGTCAGTCATAATGTTTAGACTAACAAAAATTTGTTATTTCATGCAATTTGCTTCAAAGGTGTTAGGAAAACGAAATATTATTACGAAAACGATTCAGTTCCAACAGGAAGGTGAAATATTATCACGAAAGCGATTACTAAGTAACTGAGAATTTATTAAGATTCACAACATACAAACATCAATCAATATATGTAAATCAATTTTAGTGGTTTTGCAATGTATTTTACATTTAGGAAGAAAAATTTAGTAAAGTAATATATAAAGATGATCTCGAAATAATTTTAATTACTTTTTCCACCCAAGAGTCATCAGAAAAGAAGGGCAGCTTTTAAGCAAAGCAGCAGATTCGCATATATCAACTACCAGTTTGTCAAGGCACTAAAGTGTCACTGTTCCTCCATTGCACCGAAGGCATCATCAAACCTTCCCTAATTTGAGGTGTCAATTCGACTCATTAATGCCACAGAGAAAGGAAAAGAGAAACAATGAATTCATGTCAGATACCCTGAGAAATTGATCAAATATTCCTTAGTCTACAATGACTAGTGAAACAATAGAGTACACAGGCAAAATAATCTGTTCAAACATGCCTCAGTTCAATCTTTGCAATCGAATACACCCTATCCTAGAGATTCATAAGAAGCTATACTACAATCATACACTAAGCTAAGACAAATATAGAAATAAGGATAAAGAATGCTGAGGAATCACTCAAGGAGGGGGGACTGCAGCTCAAATCCCGACGTGAGCACCAGTAAACTAGAGCTCTCACGGGTAAGCAATTCATGTGGTTAATTCCTTGTATAGAGAAGGAGAAATACCACTGCTGATGATTTGAACTCACAAAGAAGAAAGAACATCCAACATAAGATTGGTTCTTGTTTCAAGCAGAACAGCACCCAACTTTCTTTACTGCTGAAACATCATCCTTATTTCCGACATTAATAGTCTGCCCCTTGGGCAATGCAGCAGGGTCATCTCCTGCTTCAAGAGCTTTCCTGCTCACAACACGGTATATTTGAGTGAGCACTTCTGTGAAGGCATTTTCCACATTCATGGACTCCAGGGCAGATGTTTCCATGAAAAAAGTAGTCTCCTTCTCAGCAAATGCTTTGGCATCCTCGGTGGAAACAGCCCGTAGGTGACGCAAATCTGCCTTATTCCCCACAAGCATTATGACAATGTTTGCATCAGTATGATCTCTGAGCTCCTTTAACCACCTCTCCACGTTCTCGAAAGTCACATGACGAGTGACGTCATAAACCAGCAATGCACCAACAGCTCCTCGATAGTAGGC
Source organism: Nicotiana obtusifolia (assembly GCA_002018475.1). Taxonomy (NCBI): domain Eukaryota; kingdom Viridiplantae; phylum Streptophyta; class Magnoliopsida; order Solanales; family Solanaceae; genus Nicotiana; species Nicotiana obtusifolia. The sequence goes on along the minus strand of MCJB01048597.1, from coordinate 152,051 downwards.
ACTTGTGATTGCACGATATCTTCAAGAAGAAGCATCAGTTAAGATTATGATTATGATATAATGATGGACTCATTAACATTTCCAAACAGGAAACCAAAATACTAACATTGTAACCACATAGAGAAGATGAATACACAATGCATGGGTCCACTGGCGACAGTAGAAGTCCCAGATTTAATCCAATCAAAGCACGACATCTACTTTTCAAGAAAATAGACTTGAATCTTGTGTCAACTTCTAGCTTAAAAAGCAGACCCCTATAGACATATAGAAACTCAAAAAAAGCTGATGGCTATGAAATAAGGAAAGTAGTATCTCACCAGCATATTCACGAATTATTAGCATATTTCCCCACAAGTCATCAACACAAACAGACAGCAAAAACAAAGAACAAAAGGGAGTAGAACTTCATATAATACCCATCACAACTCACTCATCAAAATCATAAAAATAATACCCGCAACTCATATGGCAAAATCTATAGAAGAATAAGACACTCTAAACTAGAAATAGTGGAACTAGGAGTCTAGGAGAAGAGAAAGCAAGAGAAGACATTCTCCTAATGTATCAAAATTATTCATGACAACAACCTAATCATGTTGCATTTCAGCCTAAAACTTGGACGAATAACGATGGTAGAAAAAATTCTAGAAATCCCTGTTAGCATAATGAATCAAGCTTCGGGAAGTTTCATTCTCTGGATTCATGATCTGTATATCAGCAGTCAGCAGAGACTGAAACTGACCCCCAATTGCGCCACAACCATCCAATCCGATGGCCTTTGGTTTGGAAAAAAACACTGTAAGCCTCAAACTCTCTAGATATCCTAAAGCATGTAAGAATCTAGAATCTTATACTTTCTCCAGACTTAGACAAGTGTAAATTACACTTGGCTTGAAAAATGACGAGAATGAATCTCTGAGGATTACAAGTTCTCCCAAACCACCAAAGCACATGTAACAGCAGCAGCAATCCGATGATACCTTCCAAACGTCAAATCATTTCTCATCAGTTTAAGGCTTTAAGCCCTCGTACAAAATTAACTCATCCTTACTCGTTGTAAACCTAGAACAGATGGGGGAAAAAACACTCTCAGTTTCCTAGTACTGAATATAGTTAATTTACCAAAAGGTGAGATCCACAAATTTAACCACAGTGATAACCAGGAGCAGCCACAGTACAGGGCAGCAGGTGCGCCTACACTTACTGCTTTCTGCTAACATATAGACAAAAAAAAAAAAATTACAATTAAGTATGCCTAATACTGGATCTAGCCTCCATCCATAACTTAAAAGCAGATTACAGCCGCTCCTACACTTAAATATTACACTTTGCACTCTCAATGTAGAGACGTATCAGATCTAATTTGACACAAAAATGACATTCCATAACGTAAATAAGCTCAAATGTATATCAGATCTCAAAGTTCCAAGCAATTCAGCAACTATTATAACGTATATCTCTACAAATTGAAATGAAATAATAGGAAGTGAGGAGGAAAAAAAGGAAGATACCGTTCCTGGCCGGCGGTGTCCCAAATCTGAGCCTTAACGACCTTATCCTCGACGCGGATGCTACGAGTGGCGAACTCAACGCCGATGGTGGACTTTGACTCCAGGCTGAACTCATTGCGACTGAATCTGGACAGAAGGTTAGATTTTCCAACACCGGAATCACCGATTAGAACTACCTTGAACAAGTAATCATAATCGTCGTCTGCTCTGTATGCCCCCATTTTTTATGCTTTAACCAATGTATATAAAACCCTCTCTCTTTAGCGTTATGAGCAGTATATATGATAGAGAGGGGATAATGGGGATGGGGGCACAGAGTACGATAAATGTTGAAGGAAGAAATGCAGAGAGAGCTCAACGTGGGGCACCGCTTTAAGGAAGAGAAGAGGGAGATTTATTCAAAGCATTACTACAAAGAGGGAGATTTATTCAAAGCATTACTACAAACTTTTTAAAGTTCTTTTCTTAGGCAGAAAGAAGGTTATTTTACTTTTCTAAACTAATAAACCCTCCTTAAGTCTCTGACCTTCATGTTCTCAACAGTTCAAAATGTCACAATTTGAATATGTACTGTGGTCAAACAATTTGAAAACGAAAATTACCTTTTTTAGTATTACATAATGGACAATAGTCACGATAATATCGGACCAAATTTTGCTTTGGCTTTGTCATTGACATGTGAGTTAATATAATTTGTTAAAGTTAATATCTCTGTGATAATTGGACTCTCGGTATTAAAAAAGCAAATTTATTTTACGTGTTGGATAGAGCTAAAGTAGGTTAACACTAAACGACACTCGATCATAATCTATTGTTACACAAGCATATTTTCCGACATCAGTAATTTAAACTAACATACTAGTAAAAACATAGAAATGGTGCGACAGCTGAGAAAAACCTTATGTTATTCATTTTAGATCAAGAAAATTAGCACATTATTGCATTTTATAGTAGTTTTCTTAAGTAGTTTATTTTATGAGGGTGGCTGTGGAAAAGGAGAAAGAGGACCAAAGAGAGTTGGTGAAAATCGAAAGTTGCAGCTCCGTGATGCAACGGTTGGTGCCTATGGAAAACTACTTTTTTTTTTTTTAATCAAGTAGGAGAGCCGCATTAATTTCCAAATTTAATCAGCGTGGAAACAGAAACAGTAAAAATGGGGTAGGAAAATAACGACAAAACAGAAGCGAACCCCCTGTAGGAAAGAAGGAAAAGAAAGAAAGAGGACTGGTAATTTGAAAAATGTGACCTTACTGTATTACTATAAACTAGTCGGTATTACTGTACTGCAAATGAATTGCTCATTTGCAGCTTGAGATGAGTTGTATAGCTTTGTACTAGAAAGACATGAACACAAGTAAAATTCTATGAAAAGTAAACACCAAAAAAAAAATAAAAAAATACAGGAATCTTATAATTTAAATATGCACCAGCTGCAGTACCATTTTATCCTTTATTCTGACTTATGAAGTTGCTGATACATTGATTCCAAAACCATCACGAAAGGAAAAAAGTAATTAGCATAAATAAGCAGATGAAACACGTAAATGAAACAAAACATTGGAGGGTATCACGAAAAAGTAAAACGTTAACTGAAAGTGAATTGGTCGAACGATGAGAAGGGGAAGAGTCAAAGTTCGACAAAATTTTATTGCGTTCGAGCATTTATTTTCAGTAACTCTGCCTTTACTCGGCTGTTACAGCGAAATACATTTCCTGGTATCCAGTGTTTGAAAAAGAATATTGTATGATACATTTTTCTTTTCTATCTATATAAGCGTAAAAATCTATAAATGAGAAACACCCAAGTAGAGGAGAAAATAATTAAGCTTCACGTATACAAACGGTGGCACAAGATTTGACAGGTATCGAGGAAAGGCAAAGAAAAAGGCTTCAATCCTTGGGTCTCTTGCTCATTTGTTTTCTTTTGTTCACTTCCAGGTATCTCTTCCTTAGTCTAATGGCTTTTGGCGTAACCTGCATCAAATTTTTTTTACAAGAAATGAGCCATTAGCATAGATTTATTTCCTTCGCTTAGTAATATATAATTCCAAATCAGTTTTGTTTCCATTGCAAGTCAGTAAAGCTTTATTGACCAAGCAACCCATGATTCAGAATAAGTAATACTACAAGTTACGTCATTTTATCATGTTTGAGAAGTTAAAATAGCAAACATACCTCAATAAGCTCATCCGAAGCAACGTATCCTATGGCTTCTTCAAGGCTCATCTGCAACAAAATCAGCAACATGATCAATACAACTCAGAGGAGCACAACATAACACCCGTCAAATCCTTTAGCTAAGACATATCGAAGATGGACAATCCAGTGAAGAATGAAACTTATCACTATTGGAGAAAACTAATATAGAGGATAGATACTAAAGTATATTTCCTGACATCCTTTAGCAGGGACCCTCATTGTGGACATTCTTTAACCACTTCACATAAGGAAATATGATTAAGAGTGTCATATCCAAGATGCCAACAGCACAAAGTTTTGTAACTAGATAAAGTAAAATGCAACAACAACAAACCCAATATATTCCCACAAGTGGGGTCTGGGGAGAATAATGCGTACGCAGACCTCACCCCTACCTAGTGAAGGCAGAGACGTTTCTAATAGACCCTCGGCTAGAAGATAAAGTAAAATTCAAAATGAGATATTTCTCGACCCAAAAAAAAAAAAAAAACAGTAAAAGCAAAATGAGATACTTACAAGGCGGGGAGGAGTTAACCTCACATTCTCATCCTTGCAAGCAGCCCTTACATTGGTGAGTTCTTTTGTCCTAACCGGGTTGACCTGTTTCATGCAATCACGCAAGAGTCACAGATGCGCATGACAAATACACTAAGATAAGAAACAATAGCTCCTTACATCAAGATCGGTATCTCGAGAATGCTCTCCAATAATCATGCCATCATATGTCTGCATATTACCCAAGACAAAGATCAGAATATTTTTATATTGGTCATAAAAGCATGTCCATTTTGCTTTCTTCATTTACTTCAACATTTCAGTTTTTAAAAGCCTTCACGTTATAGGACTCTAGTACTATAGTCTATTGTACATTCCACGCCTTAAAACATATCCCCTTCTTTTTATGAGTAAGTAATCACAACTTAAATGGCAACAACATTTCAGAGCCATCAGCCCCAGGTTGTACATATTTGAGTTCCCAAAAGGAACCTAGTGTAAGGAAAGAAACTAAGAGAAAAAGTTGACAAACAGTTCAGTTGAACCACCTCCATCCCAGGTGCCACAAAGAGAATTCCACGAGCTTCTAAATTCATAAGAGCATGAGCAGTGATTAACCCGCGACCCATCGATACCTGTTCAACCAATAGAGGCACAATTACCCACAAATGGAAAGAGGATATCGAAATACAAGTGGTGTATATAGATTTTCCAGACATTCAAATCTGAAGCTAAACTGCCTCAAAGTGTAAGAGGGAAGCTGAATTAGATGTACTCATAACAAATGTGCTAAAGACAATTGGCAATAGAATAAGGTCCAAAGGAATTTTGGGTTCAACGAGGATGCTTTGCAACGATTTTCAATGTTACAATTGACCGAATTGTCATCCGTGAAAATACTATGAGAAAATCTAGAGGAAAAATGTTTTATTTTTTCAAACCTAGCATCCTTAAGCAGGTAAGTAAATGCATCTCAAGGTGGTACTATGAAGCATGAAGCATGAAAGTCACAAGTTGTAAAAGGACAATAGACAGAAAAACACTGAAATGTCTGGCCAAGTGACACCAATTCACACAACACTACATAGTAACAATGTTTAAAGTGAAAATTGGCTGAACAAACTTAAGATGTATAGAATGGGAGATGAAAAAAACATTCCTGGCAGAACAGAGGGACATAACCCACCATTTATACTTAACAAAGATGAAACATAGAGCAACATTAAACAGAACAAGGGGACTGAAGAAAAGATCTCAAATGTGTCTTTGCAGGGTAACAAGGATGCTTACTAGTACTCCTTTCCTGACATTTCCAAGAGGACCACGATATTTTTCATAAGCTGTACCAAGAAGAAAAATGTTACGTTCAATGAAACGTTCGTTTAACCATATGTGAGTATTCAACAAGCATGCGTCATAAACAGTCAAGTAAGCAAAGAAGGAACAAAGCAAAAGAATAACTCCAACAGAACCAGAGACTTGGCAATTGCTTGCTCTATACACATGTATTTGGGAGTTGTTCGTGATTAAGCAAAGATACATCCTCGCTTGCATCTATTCAAAACAGAAAAAGAGGGCAAAAACTCATTTTGAAGTGCCATTCAAAAATCAGCACAACAAGGACAAGCTTTTCCTTATTCTTGACTGTTCAATAAAAATTGAGAATCCACACGTTCTGAAGACTTTCCTCAAATCTGAAAATATAGTTAACACTGTATTCCCTGTCAAACAAAAACAGGCCCATGAAGAACCTCAGCCACCAAAAGCTCAGAAGATCAAAAATAAGAAAGAAAAGGACAGAATGGTTTGCCCGGTGTGGATCCGAGGAAAGAACAAGGATATAAAGAGGACCACATTTGCAACATTAGTGAAAATTCTGAGACCTTGCAATACCAGATTAGAATGTGTTATTACAGACAATTTGAGCTGATATACTCAGATCCACATATTGCTAATGCTAGCACACAGTTACATTTTTGCACAGTCTACTATTAAATTGTATTAAAACAGGAGAGAGGACATAATTGCAGAAATACGCAAAAAGATCCTATTGTAATGTGCAGCAGGAAATTGGAGAAATGGTCAGATAAACTTGTAGGATAAAAAGTAAGTATTAATGGAAAGTATACTTAGAAATGCTCGGTGCATAAATCCAGCGCCACGGGTGTCACTGCTGAACACACTTCTATAGCCAACTAGCCCTCTGCATTAGGTCAGGGAATGTTAAAAATTAGACAAACTAAACAATGGAATCAATCAGACAAGCTTGATGAATATGCAGTATATGGAGGATGTCTGAATACAGAAAAGGTAACATGAAACTGAAATCCACAAATTTGTTGGTTGCCTTCGATAAAATCTTTGAAGAAAATTCATTGATTAATCATTTCAACAAATTGCCATTTACCTTTACAAATGCAGTAACCAAATTATCCAATAACTTTTAATTTCACATTGTTTCAGGGTTTAGGGGTACACTAGAGAAAAAAAGACCAGATAAAAGGAACATGTTTTTGGCAATACTTGGGATGTCTTGGACCATGCCAAAATCCATTTTTGAGCTATTGCAATGCTGGAACAAAGAGAGGTTGCGCAAGAAATCCCAAAGATTTGGTATGCAATTCCTCAAGCCATTTGGTGGACTGTTTGGCTTGAAAGAAATAGCAGAATTTTTGAAGGCAACAGGAGAAACATACATAGCTTTAAACAAAGATGTATTTGTTTGCTAGCTTTTTGGTGCAACCTGCTTATTGTACATGATGAAGTTAGATTTCTAGATGCAATAGAGGAACTGCAATTTTTTGTAATTACGTCTTTTAGCACTGGCTTAGTGCAAGTATTTATAAAACTCTTTGATTACTTATCGAAAAAAAGGAGGATGGAGAACAAAAATATGCTCAGATAACTAACCTTCTAGTATATACTAAAAGAGAAATCATTATTGACATTTTAAATTATATCAGTAACATGATGTATCCAGGTAATGCAAGGGAAGGATGAGCAGAATACTATTTCACAAGGCAAAGAGAGGGGGGAGGCAGGGGGGGAGGTGTAAAACCAATCTTCTAATTACGTATCATCATTACTCAATGTAGTAATAAAACCTGCAAAGAAGAAGTGAAAATAAATACCTTGAAGGACAAGTAAGACACATTCTAGTCCTTCCCATGTTGCCAGGAACAGGGCCCATGTCAGTAACTTCACCTCGTCTATGAGAAAGTGCTTCCATGACCAAACCTACATGCTCGTCATCAACCTGGAAATAGAAAACGTGGCCCAGAGGTTTGGCATAAGTTCTAATCAAGTACAAAATATCATAAGCTTATGCATTTGACTTGTGCACCTCAATAGTCACTTCTTCAATTGGCTCAAGCTTCACACTTTTCTCTACTTTGTACCTACGCATACAGACATTGCAAATGCAATATTATCAGCTTATCGCCTAGATTACTGGTAAATAATCGATATTAATAGCAGGGTGATCATTAGACAACTCAAGACACAAAAAGATACTTCTCTTAAATGAAGCTATACATGTCTACCATATATATGCATGTGTATGTACTGGGATGTGCACGTAAACATGCTTGTATAGTTATGGTAAACTTCAATCTACAGACCATGACATAATCCCCCTGCTCTTTTTGGCTAAATGCTCTATATATTCCTGAAGTATTGAGTAATCATAACAATATTTACCAAGTCACCAAGTTTACAGTACCGAATTAAGAGTGCAGGCATATCAAAGTGTAATTATCTAGCAAACCAGCCTAGAACGATAACAAAGAAACTCACATGACTTTAGGTGGGGAGACAGAGAGCTCAAATCCTTCACGTCTCATGTTCTCAATTAAGATGCCTATTTTGGACAAGAAAACAGAAAGAAGAGTTAGATTGTATGTAAAACTCTAGAGAGAAATATTTCAGGTGGCATGCTTGATCCGGTGTAATTATTGTCCCTAAAGCATATCTGAGGAGATAAGCAAGAATATTAACATTGCTAGAAATTGTTACACCTAAACAACTCACCTAATTGGAGTTCACCTCTACCCTGCACTTCATATGATTCTGACGTACTGGGGAGAACATTTATGGCGAGATTTGTTTCTGCCTCAGCTAGCAGCCGGTCACCAATTTTCCCTCCAGTCAACTATAAAAAGTGCAAGGCTTTTAGATGACATCAAAACAGACGGAAGAAGCTGCAGTTTTAGCATATCCTATTTCTCAGGCAATTTTCACAAACAAAAATCGAAGATACCTAACGGAATTCTTGAAAGCCAAAACTGACAAATTTGTCCTCATAAATTCAATAAATTTATGGATACTGGTTCCAAAATGCTCCATCTCAAAATGGTAGATATTTATGCGAATAAAATTCTTATTGGTTACACAAGGAGCCATATATAGGTTCACTATTTCTCACCCACATATCAAATAAAAAAGCAAATTGAGACATTAGCAAGCCCCACCAATTCCTCTGCATGTAAAAGCATTACACGATGCCAAATTCTTGCAACTTAACAGCAAAGAGAAGCAAAGTAACGTCTTCACTCTCTGTCCCAACTGTATGTCTCTTATTTCCAGAAAAAGTTATAAGGCTGCATTGTACAATAACGAGTATATTCCTTGGACAGTCACCCAACTTATGGGAACATTCTACCAAAGTCACATTTGTTTCTTTTACGAGAACAAAGTCATTCAACTATTGCATTTTGACTCAAAAAATAATTACCATACATTTGACATGCCGTGTAATATTATAATTTTATTTTCTGATAATAAAACTCATTAACCTATGACCCTTATATCGATCTAACCCCCTTGAGGTTAATTACCTCTTTATTTTGACGACAATTAAAAAATTTAAAAAGTAATAAAAGTTAACAACATATCTATTTACTTTTTCAAATTTGCCAATTTATTAAACTTCAAGAACTTTTGAAATTTTACTTAACAAAGATCAATTCAATGTATAGCAAAATACTCAACTCTATATACTCATTAAATTAAACAAATTTACAAAAGTTAACATGTTTATTATATAATAAACTAATCATTTCAAACAACACCGATAGACCAAAATAGAATTATAAACTAGAGTAAATTAATAATTTTAAGAGTAAGAATTCTAGAACTATAAAAACAAGAAATATTAAAACAAATACTCCCTTCCTTTCAATTTAAATGACACACTTTCCTTATTAGTCCGTTAAAAAAATAACGACACATTTCTATATTTGGAACACTTTAACTTTAAATTTTTCATGTTACCCACTTTACCCTTAATGATAAGCTTTTATAGCCACACAAATGTCATGGGCCCATAAAACTTTTGCCCCTTAAGCTTTTAGGATCACATGTTTCAAAAGTCTTCTTACCCATCAAAAAATAAAAATATTTCAAAAGTCTTCTTTTTATTCCTAAACTTTATGCCAAGTCAAACTACATCATATAAAATTGAAACGGAGGGAGTAATAAAAAAACGATTGGGGCGACGTGAGGAGCAGGAAAGCAGAATAGTTCAGAATATTTGAATCATTTCAAATAAAAAAAAGTATAAAATTGAGATAAAAGAATATATGGAAAAAATATAATAAGAGCAGTATAATTAATTCATTAAATTGTATGATATATCGTTGGGTAGGTTAGATGGGTATAAGGGTCATGGGTTAAATGAGTTTTATCATTAAAAAATAGGATTTTAATATGACATGACATGTTAAATGTGTGTTATTTATTTTTTGGATCAAAATACAATAATTGGGTGACTTTGTTGTCCTAAAAGAAATAAAAGTGATTTTGGTAGGATATTCCCATAAGTCGGGTGACCATCCATACAGACGTGTTTTTAGTATCACAGAGATTTTTTGTTAGAGAATGTAAGGAAGAATTAATATCAACTTCAATTTTAACTAGAATGTAAGGAAGAATTCTCTAACTAATGAATTATTTTATTTCAGATCATCATGCTCTTTTCCTTCTCATTTTGAAAAAAACTTTTAAGGCTAATTACGGTCTAAAAAAAATTGACAATATTATTAAATTTAACATAGAGGAAAAAGATAATGGCAGAGGAAATTTTGTTGTAGTCAAGCACACAATTAACGTCCAAGACCATCTAAGGAGACTACAACCCATTCCGTCAGCGAATGTGGGAGTTAACACTCCACACCAGTGTTATCAAAAGCGAAAAGCGCAAAAAAACTCTAAGGTCTGTTGGGACTTTAAGCGCAAAGCGCAAATAAAGCGTGGGCTTTAATGAAGGCAAATGGAGAAAAACTACAAATATGTATGTGTAGTCCAAGACTAATATCTATAGGCATGAATATCAAATATATGGACGAAGAAATTGAAGAAAATTTACGATAAAGTAAAATATCAATTATTTAGTGTCACCTCTTTAAGATTACGCTCATTGTCAAGGAAAAGTATGCCTTAGAGTCTTGATGACAACACTAAAGCACGCGCTAAGCAAGGCGAAGCACTCAACATGTTTTGAGCCTCGCTTCGGGGCTTAAGTGCGCTTTAAGCGCACCTTTGATAACATTGACTCCACCACACACCTAGGACTGAACAGCTAGAACGTGGATAATATAACGTGGGGGCCCAAAATTAAGAAACACAATATCAGGGACCGATGTGCCTGGCTCTAATTACCATGTGAAAAAATGGACCTTAGACCAAACTCAATTCCAAAAGTAAGCTCGTGAGGGAGGATTCCCCAATATCATATAAGGAGACCACAACTCATGCCCTCAACAAATGTGGGACCTAACACTAGCATTTGATATTTTCGTTAAGTTTAAAAGAGCCCTCACCTTCAGAACCTAGCTCACAACTACAACTCATCAACTTCAATCACAATCAAAAGTAATGATAAACATAAAACATAAGTGAAATAAAATATGGTTTCTAGCAGTGGAAGCAGCCATTAATACTTTCATTAGGGTAGGCTATCTACGTCACACCCCTTGGGTGCGGCCCTTCGGCGGTCCGTGCGTGAATCCGGTATGCTTTGTGCACCAGGCTGCCCTATTAGGATCAAACATACAAAGATCATACATGCTTAAACACAAAAAATAGTGCATGAGATGGGTGTCTCTTTTAGAGACATTCTCCAAGTATTTTTGATAACCACATTCTCGGAGTATTATAGGGACAAGAAGATCAACTATCATTATCATTCACCACAGCAATCGCTGATGGAAAGCAGATGCAACTACATGTCTAGACACAGAGATCGCACAAATAGGAAATGAACGGAACAAAATTACACGCTTACATGAATACCATCAGAACCAGCCAAGGGAGAATCATTGACACCAAAAGTCATGGAGATGGTAGGGGGATCAAGCTCAACAGTAGGTAATGCTGTCATAACCTATCAAATTTGAGAAGTTAAAGTCACAAAGAGTTCAGGGCCACTAAAATGTAACACCGATCAAGAACCACTTACCATGCGGACATAAACTAGGAAACACATACAGGAAAATATAGTTAAACAAGTCACAAGTACTAAAATGTATCAACCGACAAATATAATAAAGACTAGTCAACATATAAAGGAAAAGGAAGCAAAACAGCAGTAACATAATGCATTCGATATCAACTCTTGCTTGGTACGAATCAACTGACTAGAATGTACATTGAATTACACACCTTATCACTAGTAGCTTGTTATAGCCGATCCCAACATGTTTGGGACTGCATAGTAGTTGTTTTGTGATCACTAGTAGCTTGTTAGACTTCGTCAATCATCTACGTTGGATATCTCAATACTTTGATTTTAGTTTTAAAGATGTACAACTTAAGACTTATAAAAGGAGCTACCTGTCTATTTTTTAATAAATCTTACTCCCTCCGTCCGAATTTTTACGTGGCAATATCTGACTGTGTACGTAATTTAAGTAAGAAAGAAAAACTTTTGAAACTTGTGGTCTAAAACAAGCCATAAACATTTATGTGGCTATCGATTATCACATTTAGGGTAAATTGGGAAGTTTAAAGTTAACCATTTTTAAATATAGAAAAGGTGACATTCTTTTTGGAACAAATTAAATAGGAAGGTATGCCACATAAAACAATTAAAATTTCATTGGATTTGCAAAGTGATAACAGATTCACATACCTCCACATTTGCAACTGTGTGTCCAATTGTTGGACTAGACAACCCTGCCATTGACACTATGTCACCTGCACCAGCACTATCAACTGGATCTGCTCTCATACCCTTCTTTTTCATCAGCTTTACAATCTATAAAGCGGCATGTTTGACCATTAAACATGGAAAGAACACAAAGTGAACATTAGCGGATAATATCAAGGCATGACACTAGTTCAGGCTTCCTATTCCACCAATAGGTAGGTAAATAAATAAATAGTAGAATCCTGAATATAATCCTAATCGTTCACGCTTGAAATAAGTTGTCCGGATACTTAGCTTAGTAAACCATAAAATGAAATACCTTAATCCAGATCTACATGAGCTATCTCCAATTATAGCTTTCCTCTAAAAACTTGACATAAAATAAAGCTGGCATCGACATTACAATCAACTCTCTAACAATAGATTCTTTAAGTTATTAATCTCCTATGTTAACTAAAGTATCAAAAAACAATACCATAATATCCCATGATAAAACAACACTTCTCTATTACATGGTTTTGACTATTTGACACCAAAAAGTTACCATTTTTGGATTTCAGTTTAGGTTGACTAACTCAAACTTTGACAAAACTTGAAACTTTGAAAATTAATTTAATGGTTCCACATACAGTAATTTATTGGATTTTTCAAATATTACTCTAGCACTCTAAAACATTTTAAGATAATAATAAAGTTTGAACAGATAAAAAAATTTCCATTAATTTTTTAGACACCAAACCTTTCCTTCTTCAAGTTTTACAGTTCCATCTTCTGTCTTCTTAAGCCCATGTACTCTATCACCCACACGAACAACTCCATAAGATACACGGCCCGTCAAAACACGACCAAGGTAAGAATCTTTCTCCATCATGGAAACCTGAAAGCAACTGTTAAGCATCTTCTCAATGCTCATAAAACATAGAACTGCAAAGATTCTGAAATGATTCAGAATTAAAAATCATCAAAAGAATATGACCAGAAAAAAGAGATATCAACCTGGTGCTTCAATGGTTCAGTACATCTAATGAGGAACCCCAACCTAAATGTTTGGACCCAATGAGTCACATAAAAGATGGAGAACTTACTTCTTAAGTTGAGATCACCTTCCAAAGAAGATAGTACCAGAAATCTAGACACTATAACAAGCTTTAAAACTACCTCATCTGTTGTACTTAATTAACGGATTGGTAGGAGGAATATTGGCTTTTCTTGTATAAATCCTAAATCTTGAGCCCCTTTAACACCTGAAACCCCCACCCCCCAAACAACCTTTTTCCTTCTATTTGGATTGCTTTCTCACCTATTGTTAAATCCTTGCTTTCCAGGCTATATACCAGCCTGCCTGACTTGTTCCTAAGCTAGGCTTCTTTGATTGATTGTTTAAACAACTCATTTCCCACATATAAAGCTCTCTTTCCCAACTCATCTTGCAGTGTTATATCCATCATAGATACATCTAGCTTAGTCTGTGTGATAAAACAGCCCAAACTATTTAATCTGTTCGCATACACCGGCCTCCAAGATTTCTTTGACTCTAACAGTGAGCATCCGATTCTTTTTGAATTTTATAAGCTCATAGCCATAGGATCATGTGTTCGCTTCTCTCTTCCATCTCTATTGCTAACTCATCAAATAAATATTCTATTTGCCATTACTTCAATTGTCCTACAAAATAATGCTCTCAGAACAAACAATCATCTGCACTTTCTCATCGACAATACATCCAAATATGAAGGAATTCAGTCTACAATCTCGTTGGGAAAAAAAAAAAAAAAGATGGATGAATTTCTTACTCATGGGCCATGGCTAAAAGTAATTTGAAAAAATGAAGATATCTTAACCAAGTGCAGGAAGTTGTACAAGAGCTAAATGTGTGTAAGCTTTAATATATGAGACCTATTACCAGCTTTTGCACTTGCTACGCTTTAAATTCTGCGCAGTGGCATATGCAGCTATTCATCTAAATCATTTATTTCATGCAGATGTAGATTCATAAACAAAGTTATCCAAACGTGTTACTAACCAACATCTGAAAAGGGGCATCTACGCTGGCACTTGGAGGAGGAACATGCCCAATAATCGCATCAAGCAATTGTGACATATCCTTCACATCATTAGGACATTTTGTATATGTGGAAGATGCCCATCCTTCTTTCGCTGAGGCATAAAGAACAGGAAAATCTAATTGTTCCTCTGAAACAAAAGAATACAAGCTTGATCAGAAAATAGTTGGAGGTTAAATTTAAAATCCATCATATAGAAGATATAGAGTTTGCATGTATGTGTGTGTGGAGAGAGAGAGAAAAAGAAAGAGAGAGAAAAAAAGAAAGAGAGAGAGTCCAAGCAAAAGATTGGAAAAAGGAACTTCGAATTTTTATAAAGGCGATGTGTCTAGAACCTGAAGCACCAAGGTTTGCGAAAAGATCAAATACAAGGCTCTCGACTTCATTACATCTCTCTTCAGTCACTGCATATGTACAGTTGAACAATTAAATATGAAACTACTAAAAGAGCTTGTGATGACTGTGAGAAATTGAGAATCACCTTAGAAACCATAATACCTGCAGGTTTGTCTACTTTATTGAGAAGAAGAATGGGGCGTAAACCATATTTTAAGGCCTTGGCAAGAACGAATTTTGTCTGAGCAAGTGGACCTTCACCAGCATCAACAACTAGTACTGCTCCCTCAACCATCCCAACAACCCTCTCAACCTGTTAGCAAAAGAAAAGTAAAGCTTATAATTGTCATGTCAACCTAAAAATATGAGGTGCCACTCAGTATAAATTCAAAAAAAAAACTTCCGTGAAAACAGTAAAACACTGCATGACAAAGTCAAAGTTGATGGCATTTGACAGCAACCAACTGCACTAATTATCCACTTTCCATATTTTTAGATGATGATAACATAAAAATAATAGAAAAGGTATTGCGCCAAGTCACTAGGGTAAAATGGACTATTATTCTTATATTTCACTCCCATTCAATATCCAGTCTTATCAGCTTTTCTACAACCTACCAAAATTTAAATTAAAGTTTACCACAAAGAAATTGCTTTTACAGCAATCTTACTTTAAAGGATGTAGAAGACTAAAATAACAGCTTCAACTGGAGCCTGACGGACTTCCCAAAATCTTGAAATTATTGTGATTCTTTAACACTATACCAGCTGATCCATTTATTGATTATAGACAATCCGACACCGGAAAACTTCTTACTTGAGAAAGAAATTACCGTGGTAATTTTATTTCGAAGCAGACCAATGTTTTCTACTCAATTTATCACTTTTCCCTCAAAATCCAAATAATTTTCAAAAATTTCAACACTTTCACGCTTTTTTATATGTAATGTTCAATTTATTTTTAACACTTTTTACACACTTTGATCCCAAGGTAATAGTCTACTTACCAATTCTTGTGGCAACTTCAACGTGATTTATATATCGGTGATTTTACATTATAAGGAAAATCACTAAAATTACAACAACAAAAAAGTACTTACTTCACCACCAAAATCCGCGTGTCCAGGAGTGTCCACCATGTTAAGCTCTTTGTCCTTCCACGAGATGGATGTAACCTTAAAGGTGTTAAAAGCATATCAGAGCTCACCCAAATTTTGGTCCAAGTAATTCTATTAATGGAGATTCACTTGAAAGGACACCAGGAGCGCTACCTAATCAAAACAATGTTTAAAACTAACATGTTGACCCAATTTGTAGTCACAAAAATAAAAAAATTAAATCAAAAGAATATGGCCCCCCAAATAAGACAATCATAACCTCTTCTTCGGAAAGTATAATGACATCTTTAAGTTAGACCCCTTGGTCTAAACTTAATTCCTCCCAAATTGATGACCTCAAATTATTCAGAACAAAAAAAAAATTCTCCTTCACCATGATTTGTCAACAACTGTTAAATCTTTTATAATTTTTAAACCCATATACTTTCTTTTGAAGAGAATAATCAATGAACATCTCGCTTAAACTGAAAATAAATAAACTAACCTTGTAACTGAACCAAGTCATTTCTTTTTAGCGCAGAAGATGTAGATAAAATACAGTATTACCCAAGCACATCACACATTATCCTAAAAGCTGTATTTGCTTTGTTAATTAATGCCTATAAACTTTTCATTATTAGATCGTCATCCAAAAATTCATCTCATCCAAAATGAACTTGGACAATGACTCCGCAATGAAGAACACAAAATGAAACCTCCACGGAAACTTTCCATTCGGAGGGGAAAGGACCCAAAAAAAAGAATCATGCACTTTATTCCAGCTTCTAATCTATATGTGCGCGCACCATATTTTTATTACTCCCTCTTTTTCTTTTTATATGACTGTTATTACCTTTGTATATTGGAAACAACCTCTTTATCCTCACAAGGTAGGGGTAAGGTGTGCGTACACACTACCCTCCCCAGACCACAGAGTGAGATAATACAGGGTATGTTGTTGTTGTTATTACCTTTGTAGCTTACCACAAAAACACGACACCCTTACCATTTAGGGAAACTACATTTTCTTTCTTCCAATTTTTCCCTATTCGAACTACTCGATCATACATTTAAAAGTGGTCTAACAACTTGTAAGTCCAAAATGCTCAACAATAAGACAAAAGAGGAGCAAGAATTTGCTATAAATTTGCCATAAAAAAGACAACCTAAAAATCATTAAAAGATTCAATATTACTTCAAATTTCGATACCCATAAAAATGACAGTAGTTTTAGCTGATGTGTCCAGGTCTTCCAAGACTTGTTAAAGTGAGTGCACAGTCAACCGTCACATAAAGTGGACAAAAGGGGTACCATATCGGGGCATTCAATATACCTCTCAGTTTGAGGAAAAAGCAAAGCAATATACAGATTAAGTATGGGGTCAAAGATAAGGGTGAAGAAAACCAACTATTAATTAGAACTTTCTAAGACCAATGTCATCCATATCTAGCTCAGAAGATATACCTTGGTGTAAGTTTCATCACTCTACTACCAACCATATGGTAGCAGCCGTAAGTCCGGCCTTTCTTTCATCATTGCCAAAGGAAGCAGTAGCTTGCATTTCACATAGTAACAAGCTCTAGATTTTTTATATCCTCCATCACCATATGTATTTTAAAAACAATATACATCTTGAAAAATCAAAATCATAGAGAAGTTCCTAATCCGCGACTGTCAAGCTAAAGAATTATATTGGTGGTCATCACGAAACCTCTTAGTCTTAGAAGGAGAACATCAAATAAATATAGAAATTACGTTCTAGGCAAAAGAATGGGAGAAAAAAAACAACTCATCAGCTAAAACTTTCTAAGATTAATATCATCCATATCTGGCTCAGCAAATATACCTAGCTGTAACTTTCATCTCTCTACTACCAACCACATGGTAGCAGCCGTAAGTCCGGCCTTTTTTTCATCATTGCCAGTGGAAGCAGTAGTTCGGACTTCACATAGTAACAACCTTACAATTCTGATATCATACATCACCACATGTATTTGAAAACCAATATGCATCTAATGAAAACCGGGGAAAAAAACATGCATCTTCAAAATCACAGAGCAACTCTGAATACCACGAACATTTAAGCCGAAAATCTGGTTAAATCAGGGTACAAGCTACTATAGTGAGTAGTGACTCAAACTCATAAAGCATCTTCAAATGACAGAGGAATTCATGGTCTAATTACTGTGATATTCCATCTGAAGGTTAGCAACAAGGGTTTGTATCTTAATTTAATAGGTGTAAGGGACAATTGGGAGACTTGAACAAAACATAAAATATTGCTATCAATGAAGGGAATACAGTGAATACTTAAGGAAGCGCACATAGGGAGCTCCATGGTAATACAAATTGACAAAGCAACAGACAACTCTGAGAGAAAACCTTTGTCGTTTATCTGAGCGGCAGAAAGTGGACCTTTTCCTAAACCATTTTTACATGCTTATGTGTCTTTCTTCCACAAAATCTATCCCCTCCTAATCAATTCAACTGATATAAAAACTACAGACCAAGTCGGCCCCAATTTAAAATTTATAGTTGAATCCATTTCCAGCTACACTATAACAAGTATGCTAGAAAAAAGACCCTCCTTTCGAACTATTAAAACTGACGAAACAGCACCTTCTTCATGTACACCATCACATGCCCTATTAATTAGAACTTTCTAAGACCAATATCATCCATATCTGATTATCTGGCTCAGAAGATATACCTTGGTGTAAGTTTCATCACTCTACTACCAACCACATGGTAGCAGCCGTAAGTCCGGCCTTTCTTTCATCATTGCCAAAGGAAGCAGTAGCTTGCATTTCACATAGTAACAAGCTCTAGATTTTTTATATCCTCCATCACCATATGTATTTTAAAAACAATATACATCTTGAAAAATCAAAATCACAGAGAAGTTCCTAATCCGCGACTGTCAAGCTAAAGAATTATATTGGTGGTCATCACGAAACCTCTTAGTCTTAGAAGGAGAACATCAAATAAATATAGAAATTACGTACTAGGCAAAAGAATGGGAGAAAAAAACCAACTCATCAGCTAAAACTTTCTAAGATTAATATCATCCATATCTGGCTCAGCAAATATACCTAGCTGTAACTTTCATCTCTCTACTACCAACCACATGGTAGCAGGCGTAAGTCCGACCTTTTTTTCATCATTGCCAGTGGAAGCAGTAGTTCAGACTTCACATAGTAACAACCTTACAATTCTGATATCCTACATCACCACATGTATTTGAAAACCAATATGCATCTAATGAAAACCGGGAAAAAAACATGCATCTTCAAAATCACAGAGCAACTCTGAATACCACGAACATTTAAGCCGAAAATCTGGTTAAATCAGGGTACAAGCTACTATAGTGAGTAGTGACTCAAACTCATAAAGCATCTTCAAATGACAGAGGAATTCATGGTCTAATTACTGTGATAATTCCATCTGAAGGTTAGCAACAAGGGTTTTTATCTTAATTTAATAGGTGTAAGGGACAATTGGGTGACTTGAACAAAACATAAAATATTGCTATCAATGAAGGGAAGACAGTGAATACTTAAGGAAGAGCACATAGGGAGCTCCATGGTAATACAAATTGAAAAAGGAACAGTCAACTCTGAGATAAATCCTTTGTCGTTTATTTGGGCGGCAGAAAGTGGACCTTTTCCTAAACAATTTTTACATGCTTATGTGTCTTTATTCCACAAAATCTATCCCCTCCTAATCGAATCAACTGACATAAAAACTACGGACCAAATCCATTTACAGCTACACTATAACAAGTATGCTATAAAAAAAGACCCTCCTTTCGAACTATCAAAACTGACGAAACAGCACCTTCCTCATGTTCACCATCACATAACCCCCCACACACACACGAAAAAAAAAACTCTCTCTAGCAACATTTCAAGTCCACTAGCAGATACATCTAATATGTATGGACATAACCACACATATATACATATATTGCACACACGCACACGCACACGCACACGCACATATAGCTTAGTATAGGTAAGCAATACAAAAGAAACCACTAAATCAACATTTTCGAATTTAATTTCCAATGACACGATTTGGATTTGGCCCATTAAAAGATTTGATTGATCTAGCGCCTTTCTTCTAGCATGAGAATCCTAGTGAGGCTTGCAGAAACTGTGATTAGCACCAACAAACGCAAAGAGATAATTATTCAAAAAGCACTTTTTTGACCATCCAGATTTAAATACAGTGATTACACCTTTTAACACATACACAAAGTAGCAAGGTTAGCGTGTGTGTGTGTGTGTATATAGAGTCCAATACCTTAGAAGCAATAGTGATGCCGCGCTCTCTTTCGAGGTCAATAGAGTCTAAGGCACGCTCGTGAGGTATATCGGCGCCACACTGGCGGAGGAGCCTATCCATGAGAGTAGTCTTGCCGTGATCGACGTGAGCTATAACCGCGACATTCCTGAGCCGGCCAGGATCCAGAGCACCGCCGGGGGCGGACTCGGCAGCGGTGGCGGTGGCAGTGGCGGTGGAAAACGCTCGAGCATAGGATAAGGGTTTGATACGGGAATAATGGGAAGAAGAGGAGAAGGAGTTTCTAGTAGTGGACCAGAGAGACCGAAGCAATGGACCGACCATTTCGAACTCGGATGAGAGAAATGGCTGCTTCTGCTCCTTGCTAAATCTGAATGGGTTTAGGGTTTTAGGGAAGAGTAGAAATAGTAAAAAAATAATTTCTTATTTTCTTTTTATAACAATGGTATTTTAGGCGCGCCTGGACAAACAACAAGCTGTAAAAATTAGCCTATTTTGATTAGTATTTTTTCTTTAAAGTGTTATTTTTAAAAGTAATTTTAGTGAGAATCAGTTTATATTTGATTAATTAATTTAAAAAGCACTTCTGAACAGTAATAAATGTTTGGCCAAACTTTTAAAAACTGCTTCTAATAGCCTGTTTGGCCAAGCTTTTTTTAACGCCAAATATACTTTTTTTGGCTAAAAGCACTTTTGGCCAAAAATTAAGGTGTTTGGCTAAGATTTTAGAAGGAAAAAAGGTGCTTTTGAGGAGAAGTAGAAGTAGATTTGAGAAGCAGAAAAATGTAGCTTCTATTCAAAAGTACTTTCCTGAGAAGTACTTTTGAAAAAAATACACTTAGAATCTGTTTTTAAAAGCTTGGCCAAACACTAATTACTGTTCAAAAGTGCTTTTCAAATCAATTAGCCAAACACAAACTGATACTCACCAGAAGTACTTTTTTGAAAAGCACTTCTCAAAATAAGCAGATTTTAGAAGTTTGGCCAAACAGGCTATAAGTGTATTTTTCTCCAAAGTGCTTTTCAAAAAAGTGCTTTTGGAGAGAAGCTATTTTTTTCTGTTTCTCCAAAAATGCTTCTGCTTCACTCAAAAGCACTCTTTTTTCTTCTAAAAGCTTGGACAACACTTCAATTTAAAAAAAAAAATACCTTTTTGAAAGAAAAAGTGTTTTTGACTTTGGAGAAGCTTGGCCAAACAGGCTATAAGGCTTGTATAGATGAAAGAAATCACTGATATTTCTTAACTCAACTGAATATTGAACATGATTCTTACTCCTTCACATTAGGCAACATCCTTGGGTGTTATAAAATATATTTTTTTATTAAACTATAGAAGAAAATGATGGAGAAAATTTTGAAAAGTATTTTTCTGATACATATTTTCCTTTTGGTTGATTGATTCTTATTTTGTTTGTTGACCAAAAGAAAAAGATTCTTATTTTGTTTTTAAAATGAAAGTGATATAAGATAAAATATGAAGACATTTTTCTATTTTACCGAACAATTTTGAAAAATTGCCAATGACTACTCTTAAACATTTCAGAGAGAGTATCAACGTCCTCATGGAGAATATCTCACAATAGACATGCATCATACCTTGAAGTACAATATATTGGTAGATCTATACATTTTACTACTCATAAATAAGCCGCTGACAAGAGGAGCTTCGGGACTTAAGAATATTTTGGAGCTATAGTTAACCGATTGAATATTGTTGGAACTTATAAATAAGTCACTAATGAGAAGAGCTTCGGACCGTAAGGGTATTTTGGAGCTGTAGTTAAGCGAGTGAATGTTGCTGGAACTTATAAATAAGCTGCTAACGAGAGGAGCTTCGGGGTGTAAGGGTATTTGGAAGCTGTAGTTAACCGATTGAATGTGTGTGTATAATATATATATATATATATATATATATATATATATATATATATATATATTTATACATAAAAAGAAGTCTCTTTTGATTTATCATTGCACCGCATAATTAGACGAGTCAGACACATGCTATCCCATACTGCGTTATTCGCTCATTTCAATCTTTTTGGTTGCACTACTCAATTTATTGTACAATTATACGGTCAGTTCTATTTTGTCTGGGTTTTTCCTTTATTTATCCAAGCTTTTTTTTTGGTCTGCACTAGTTTACTATTGTTAATTTTATTTTCAAAATTCCAGTTCTACCGTATTGAAATTGTTTAATTGTGTAAAATTGTTGGCCAGTGTTTTTTTGGTGGGTTTGGAGTGAGGAATACAAACATATTCGTATTTATGTACATATCTTTTTGAAACGAGGAATACAAACATATTCTCTATGTGAAATTTTGAAATTCTTGGAATGCTTTTGTTGGTTTGATACGATGCCTGATTGGGGTAATTAGGAAGCTCTTAGACTCGGTTTGACTTTGGTTGACCAAAATGGCGTTGCATATGATGTTTCCAAAGGTGGGTTAGCTGTGTAATCTATCATATGCATGGTTTACCAAGCATTAGCTAACTCAGATATTTGCTAAATATCTCTGCAAAGAGTTATGCTATTTAGTACCAATATAGCCATACAAAAGCATGGTTATGGTTTATTCCTCGTTAAATCTGCTATCGAATAACAAGAAATAAAGTCTTGACAAGTCAAATTATTTTGTCTAAACTGGAAGAAATATTTAACAGCTAATAGTAGTTGAATTTCATGAGATCATGAGATGCTTTTAAGATCCAAACTCCGGTGTCTGACTTATCGCCATGAAAATATTATTTATATATATATATATATATATATATATATATATATATATATATTGTACGAAATGCTAGAGTGCATCTCTTGTCTCCTGTTTCAGGTGTTGGTTCATCACAGATAAATTTTTAATTGTATTTATGTTCCCATAAGTGTGTAACACTTTGTAAATTTGAATTAGTTGTGGATGCATTAAATGAGTGTTAATGTGACCTTTTAACATGTGATGTCCTATCGGGATGAGTATATGTGAAAATAGTTATTTTGGAATCAAGACCGAGAGTGAGATGCATAAAATTCGATAGAATCGACTAAGTTTATGGGAGGTCCGTCTCACAGCCTTAGAAAGTGTAAGGCCATGAAAATTCACAACCTTAGATAGTGCAAAGCCATGAAAACTCACAGCCATAGACAGCGCAAGGCACTGTCCAGGGTATTAACCTCAGCGCCCCTGATAGTGCAAGGCACTATCCAGGGCATTAACCTTAGCGCCTCTGACCGTGCAAGGCATTGTAGTTTTGGCGCCTATGATGGCGCCTTGCACTGTTATTTTGGCGCCTCTGATGATGCCCCGCGCCGACGATGTTTATCCTAGCTATTTTTATTTCCTCCTCAATTGTAGGACGTGTTAACTTATTTAAAAGCTCTACCTCGCCCCCCACACCCCAAACACGAAAACTTAATTGAAAAAGGGAAGCTCTCAAGAACCTAACTTCCCCAAGGTCCCTCCATCATCCAAGGTAAGTTCTAATAAGGATACTAAGTTAAATTCAATTCTCCAACATCTTATTAACATGGGTAAATCCTTCAAATCATTAGATATTCGATCGAGACATCATTGTTGAGAAAAGAAAACCTATAACTCGAATTCAAGAGGATTGAACGTCAAAAAGGTAATGTCTACTCCCTAATCATTTATAGCTATGAATTGATGAGTTCTTGGGAGAATAGTAAATGGGTTTGATAAAGAGAACCATATGAACTATGTTAGGGTTTTGGGTTGTTGACTTATGATTGTTGTAAACATTTGGGTGATGAGAAATGGTGTTAGTTACTTCTATTTGGGATTGTAGAATCACCTAGAAATAGTAGAATGAGAACTTGGTGAATAAAAGACCAATCACTAAGAGTTATGAGGCTTTACGCCCATAAGGTGTTTGATAAAATGCCTAAGTGACTAACACATGAGCATTAATGCTAATATTGGTTCCTCTTGATATATGCTGCCATAGTTATCGTTGAAAGAGGTGATGAACATTGTGATACGCTTAAAAGGACCAGAGTAAAGGTATGTTAAGCTAACTCTCTATGTTTGGAAATGTTAATAATTCTCCCTATACTATGTTTCTTTTACGACGTTACTAATTACCTCAGAAATATAGTTAACCCTAGTTCCTTGAATAGTTGAAGAACTTATATTCTCTAGCTTCATAACTCGTTCATGACTTTCATTCTAAACGTTGTGAGCTCAGTGCTTAATCAATATATACTTGGGTTTGATGCCCATGTGTCTCAGTCTAGATTACTCAGCATGTCATAAACAATTGAAGTTTCAGTTTTCATAATCAGTTTAAGAATACATGTCTTAGTCTAGTCCTATTCAATATTCCAGTATCATGTAACTCAATATGATTCAGTATTTCAGCATCACATATTGCAGTATGATTCTCAGTTCCTGAATTTAAATCCCTGAATGTTGAACACCTGTATTTGGGCCCGAGGCCGTAGTTTATGCTTTATGCATGTTTGGGCCAGAGGCCATAGTTATGTATACCTATACTTGAGTCTGAAGTCGTAGCTTATGCATATATATATCGGGTCCGAGCGGTAGTTTATTCAGATAAACAGGTGGTTCATCATTCAGAAGAGGGAGCATTCATATCCTTACTTCCTTTGTTCAGATATCAATTATCTTTTCATTTATCAGTTATTGGTTATCATTTCAGTTTCAGTTTCAGCAGTTATCATTTCAGTTTTCAGTTATCAGTTCTCAGTTATTACCTCAGTTTCAGTTTCAGCATTTACAGTTCTTTCTTTCAGTTGCTTTACATACCAGTGCAATTCAAATGCAATGACGTCCCTTTTGCCCGGGCCTGCTCTCACGATGCAGGTAACGATTTTCAGCTTGACGATTTAGAGCGCTAGAATTCTCTTACCAGCTAATTGGTGAGCCCCATTTCTTTGGGGCATTATCATTACTTTACAGTCTTTCAGTATTTACAGATAGTCAATGTTTTCAGTACTTCATTAGAGGCTTCATAGACTAGAGTAATAGTTGCAAAGAGTCACATACTTTTCATGTTAAGCAATGTTGACTAAAGATATGTTACAAACTTGTGGTAATGTTTCCGCACATTGATTTATATCATTCACACTTTCAGTATATCAGCATGTGTTAGTTTATCTTCTGCATTCAGTATGTTATGATATCACATGTTGATTCGGCCAGCCTGTTGGTTCGCTCGGTCACACGTAGTCATGCACTGAGTGTCGTGTTACATCCAGGCCCTGGTTCGGGACGTGACAAAATGACTGAAACTTTCATGTATTCCTTTGATTTTACCGTGTAGATAACATGAGCCATTACATAATACTATCACAAACTATTTAATATGACAAGTTTGGCTCGATATACATGAAAGTACTCTTCCCTTTTTAGGCAAAAAGAACAAAACAAATTGATTTTACTGGTATGGCTTGGCAAAGATGAAAGGAATTGGTTAGCATTGTCGTTGACAATCAAATTGTGGCAGCCTATCCTCATAAATATGTCTCATTTACTTTTTTCGAAATGCTTCCGACAAACTAAATGAAATAGATGCGCTTTCTTGGCTAGCATTTGAATTTGATGATAACCTGTTTCTTTAAATGTTTAATGAACACTGTAAGCTTCTTTTCTGATTTTGTGGTTAGATTTGAGTCTATAATCATAGTATATTACAGTTAGCGTGTGGAGATCTTCGTACTTACCTCTATATCTTCCATGCCATTCATGTACAAGTTCAACGCTTTTAGTTATATGTCTATTCTACAATTATAAATATCAAAAGGTAAGGAGATCTCAAATATCTCAGACCCAATAAATCTCTCTTTTCACTATTTCTAGCTTCTTCCAAATTCTCTTCCCCTATTGCTCTACACCCATGCTCCCAAGTGGAAAATCAGTAATCTCATTATTGCTGCAACCTACAGGCAAAAAGATAACAAAAACTTAATCAATAGTGTTCCGATAAAGAAGAGTGCAACTGTTAAATATGTCAGATGATAGTGTAGGAAAAAGTATTCAAGTGTGCCCTTTCCATTTGTGCAGGTGTATTTTTGTGATGGTTTTGCTATGGTAATTTTATTTATTCACGGTCTGAAAATCATAGTTAATTTCATTTGGATACTTTGATACGTAATTCTTTTTATTGGTTAAGTTTGCTCTTTTAGGAGGTATATTTGAAGAGATTGATGCACTAGACACTGAAAGGAACAGAGAAGTCTACAAGTAACACATTATTTTCCTGCCTACTCTAGTCCTTTTGAGGCTTTTGATTTTGATATGATTTATTATTGAGGCTGGTGTTGGTGCTTATACTGGATCTTGCAAGTGTTTGTTGAAACACATATATTGGATGATGAATCAATTATAAATAACATGAAAGCACTTGAGAATGATATCTAACCCTTTACCTTCTTTGCTGTAATTCCTGAATGCCTCATTGTCCCATGTCATATCAAAATAATTGATTTTTGTGTATGTCCATTTTCGAAAGCACACTCAAAAAATGCAAATTATGTTGAAAAAATACTTGAATTTCATTTTAAGGTTATAATTGATAAGTAAGGAAAGAAGATCCTAAACAGTAGGAACGACCCCTACAGAAGTTGCAGTTGCGATTAAACATGGGTGTCCTTTATCAACAAATGAATGCATCTCACCGGTTTATCCATAGCTCTCACATTTGTTAATAACAATTGCAAGTGATTTTTGTGAGCGTTGGATATCATTAAATTTATTTGAGTAATACATTGACATGCCTAATTCATCTTTATAATAGAGTAGAAGACATTGCAGCTGATTCACAAACTGCTAGAGGCCACCTTAGTGCTTGCAACAGTAGCAACAAATTTGATGGTTGGTCCAAGATAATGAAAAAGTGGGATGGATAGTGAAGACAATGAATCATGTTGCTAAATGCTCTTAAAATCACATTCTTATATGTAGTCAAAATTTTTGTCCTGATAATGTATAGTTATGACTGTTAACTACATTGTCTCCCTTTAGTCTGTAATACTTTGCTTTTAAAGCATCCTAGCAATAGCATTAAAAAGGTTTGATCTTATCGTGGTTGGTCTCGTGCGGCATACAGGCTACTTCGCTAATGTATATCTATCACGACCCAAAATTCCTCCTTAGAAGTTATGATGACCCCTAGTCTCTAATACTAGGTAAGCCTAGCATTTACTGAATTAATAACAGATTTTTAACCAAATAACTATCAAGCATGAACTAGATATTTCCATATAAAGCCAACAATCCCAACATGATACACAATATTCCAAAATTGGTAGTACAAGTCATAAGCTCTACAGATTGCTCATTAGAATCTAAATACAACTGTTTCGGAACAGAAATCAACAATACAAAGTAAAACATCAGAAGGTGCTCCGAGACCTACGAACGCGATGACAAGTATACTTTTATCACGATCCAAAACTCGACTTGTCGCGATGACGCCTATCGTGATACTAGGCGAGCCGACAACTCATACATACCAACTCTTTCTAATTTAAAATATATTAATGCGGATTTAAATAAGTGAGAATTTCATAAAAATCGGATGAAAACGTCACAACTCAATACATAAGTTTCCAAAACCAGGGTGTCACTGAGTACATGAGCATCTATACAATACTAATTCTGATACAATGTTTAAGAAAAAAACAAAAAACTGAATAAGTAAACTGAGGGGTAGGGAAGGAGAGTCAACGTCTGCGGACGCCAAGGCAACTACCTCAATAATCTCCGAATGACTGAAAACATTGAGAATCAGCAACCGTCATGACCAGAAACACCTGTATCTGCACACGAAGTGCAGGGTATAGCGTGAGTACAACCAACTCAATAAGTAACAAATCTAACCTTTAGACTGAAAGTAGTGACGAGCTCGAACATTACAGCCTATATACAGAATTAACAGCACGAAAATTTACGGAAAAATATGATATTAATATCTCAAAAATTCATAATTTGCAAGTAATGGTACAAGAGTTTAGGCATGCTTCCAGGTTTAACAAATAAACTCAGAATAGATAAAATATGTCAAGTTTGACTGATATGAGGAATATGTCATCTCTATATCTATATGCCAATATGCATATCGTATGTGACACAACACAATAAAAGCCTCGCGTGATCACATTCTCGGAGTACTCAACCTGACTGTCTCAATTCTCACTCATCACACTCAATCACTTAGCACTGTACAGGACAGATCCAACCCAAATGCAAATAAGTGGCCTAAATGCAAATAAATCCAGGGCAAATCTAGCCCAATGCAAATGAATCAATAGCAACTACACTCACTGTGGGTGTGCAGACTTCGGAGGGGCAGATCCAGCCCAAGCGCTATAATAAGCTAAGTCCTGGCATGAATCAATAAAGCATGTTGCGGCATGCAGCCCGATCCTATAAATATCACTCATAGACAGACCTTCGGCCTCACTTAGTCATCAATCTTTCCAGTCTCTCGGGCTCACAACACTCATGCTAAACAGCCCAAATCAATGATACAGGATGTGACAATATACGATAATGGAGACTGAGATATAATATGCAATGATGAAGGCGATTGAGTACATAACTACAATTAAGCAAATAATTCAACAGTAAAGAACGACCATTGTGGGTCCTAATAGTACCAGCAAATAGCTTAGACATGATTTCTAGCATAAATTACATCTCAAGTGCTTTAACACATAGAGTTCAGTAATAATGTTCAGATAAGATAGCTACCCAGTTTCATGGAATCAACTAAATCACAATTACTTCGGTGCACGATCACACGCCCGTCACCTAGTATGCTCGTCACCTCAACATCAATCACATAGCACGAAATTTTGGGTTTCATACCCTCAGAACCAAGTTTAGAAGTGTTACTTATCTCAAATCGTGCAAAACTCTACTCCAACAAGCCCTTGCCTCGCGAATTGGCCTCTGAATGCCTCGAATCTAGCCACAAACAATTCGATACAATCAACTAGCTAAAAGAATCAATTCCATATGAAAATACTAAGTTATTAATCAAAAGTTCAAAAGCCGACCCCCGGGCCCACCTCACGGAATCTGATGAAAGTCACAAAATCCAGAAGCCCATTCAACCACGAGTCCAACCATACCAAATTTATCAAATTCCGACATCAATTGGTCACTTAAATTCCCCAAATTAACTCTCCAAATCCCTATCATCAAACTCCCAAAATTCCACATCAAAAACACACAAACTAGGTGGGAAATTGAATGGGGAAACAAGATTATTGAATAAAAATGATCACAAGTGACTTACCTCAAGAAAACCCTCGAAGTCCCTCTCAAAATCCGCGTTGGTCCGAGTTTGCAAAGTCCAAAATGAGAAAAATCATGAAACCCTTCGGATTTAATGTTGCCAGTGCTTTCGCACCTGCAACCCACTTAACCGCATTTGCGGTCTAGCAGGTGCGAACAGTTCCTCCGCTTCTGCGATTATACCTGAAGGTCCCTGCCTTCGCTTCTGCGATCACACATGTGCAGATGCAAGTCCACATGTGCGGAACTTCCTCTGCACCTCGCTCCACAGCCTCCTCACTGAGCTCCGTTTTTGCGCCCATACACCGCATCTGCGACCACGCAGGTGCGAAAATATCCTCGCACCTGCGACCACTGCACATCCCCTTCCAGGCCACTTCTGAGCTCCTCGCGTCGCTTTTGCGGGCTCGCACCTGCGCTCAAAACTCCGCAGGTGCGATCGCACCAGACCTGGTGCACTTTACCAGTCCTTCAATTCCAAACTTTGATCCGTTAACCATCCGAACTCCACCTGAGGCCCTCTAAGACCTCAACCAAATATACCAATAAGTCCTAAATCACGATACAAACTTAGTCGGGGCCTCAAATCACATCAAAAACACGAATTGCACCTTAATTCAAGCCTAACGAAAACTAAGAAATTCTAACTTCTACAATCGATGCCGAAACCTATCAAATCAAGTTCGATTGACCTCAAATTTTGTACACAAGTCATAAATGACACAATGGACCTACTCTAACTCCCGGAACCAAAATCCGAGCCTGGTAATCACAAAGTCAACTCTCGGTCAAACTTCTCAATTTCCAAAACTTCTAATTTTCCAACTTCCGCCATTTCAAGCCCAAATCAACTACGGACCTCCAAATCACTATTCGGATACATCCTAAGTCCGAAATCACCCAAAGGAGCTATCAGGACCATCAAAACTCCATTCCGGAACCATTTACACATAAGTCAACATCCGATCAACCCTTTCAAGTTAAGCTTCCAACCTTGATACTAAGTGTCTCAACTAATTTCGAAACATCCCCGGACCTGAAGCAGCTACCCCGGCAAGTCACATAATGACAATTAAGCATAAAAAGGAGTAGTAAATGGGGAGCGAGCCTACGATATTCAAAATGATCGGCCGGGTCGTTACATCCTCCCCCTCTTAAACAAACATTCGTCCTCGAACGGGTCTAAAAACATACCTAGAGTCTTAAATAGGCGTGGATATCTGTGCCGCACATCCCACTCAGTCTCCCAAGTAGCCTCCCTAACTGGCTGATCTCTCCATTGTACCTTCACTGAAGCTATGTTCTTTTATCTCAACTTTTGAACCTGTCGATCCAAAATGGCCACCGGCTCCGCATCATAAATCAAATCGCCATCCAACTGAACCATGCTGAAATCCAAAACATGAGATGGATCACCGACATACTTCTGGAGCATAGAAACATGAAATACTGGATGAACACTCGACAGACTAGGCGGCAAGGCAAGCTTGTAAGCCACTTCTCCAATCCTCTAAAGCACCTCAAACGACCCAATATGCCGAGGGCTCAACTTGCCCTTCTTCCCGAACCTCATAACACCCTTCATGGTGAAACCTTGAGCAATACCTTCTCTCCAACTATGTAAGCAACATCACGAGCCTTCCGATCGTCGTAACTCTTCTGTCTATACTGCGCCGTGCGAAGCCAATCTTGAATTAATTTACCTTGTCCAAAGCATCCTGAACCAAGTCAGTACCTAACAGCCTAGCCTCACCCGACTCAAACCATCCACCGGTGACTGACACCATCTCCTATACAAAGCCTCATATGGAGCCATCTAAATGCTCGATTGGTAGCTGTTGTTATAGGCAAACTCTGCAAGCGGCAGAAACTGACCCCATGAACCCCCGAAATCCATGACACAAGCGCGTAGCATATCCTCTAATATTTGAATAGTGCACTCGGACTGTCCGTCCGTCTCAAGGTGGAATGATGTACTCAACTCAACCTAGGTGCCCAACTCTCGCTGCACTGCCCTCTAAAATGCGTGCCCCGATCTAAAATAATAGACACCGACACACCGTGAAGGCGAACAATCTCGCGGATTTAGATCTCAGCCAACCGCTCCGAAGAATAAGTAGTCCCGACTGGAATGAAATGCGCGGACTTGGTCAACCGATCCACAATCACCCAAATAGCATCAAACTTCCTCGAAATCCGTGGGGAGCCCAACTACAATATTCATGGTGATACGCTCCCATTTCCCCTTCGGAATCTCAAGCCTCTAAAGCAATTCCCCCAGTATCTAATGCTCATACTTCACTTGCTGACAGTTTAGGCACCAAGCTACAAACCCCACTATATTATTTTTCATCCTCCTCCACCAATAGTGCTACCTCAAGTCCTGATACATCTTCGCGGCACCCGAATGAATGGAATACCACGAACCATGGGCCTCCTCAAGGATCAACTCACGTAGCCCATCTATATTAGGCACACAAATCTGATCCTGCATCCTCAACACCCCATCATGCCCAATAGTAACATCCTTGGCATATCGTGCTGAACCGTATCCTTGAGGACAAGCAAATGGGGATCATCATGATGGCGCTCTCTGATGCGATCATATAAGGAAGACCAAGAAACCACACAAGCTAGAACCCAGCTAAGATCCGAAACATCTAATCTCACGAACCGATTGGCCAAGGCCGGCACATCAACTGCAAGCGATCTCTCACCAATAGGAATAAATGCAAGGCTACCCATACTCACCGCGTTTCTACTCAAGGCATCGCCACCACATTGGCCTTCTCAGGATGTTACAAAATGGTAATATTATAGTTCTTTAGGAGCTCCAACCATCTCCACTGCCTCAAATTTAGATCCTTCTGTTTGAACACGTGCTGGAGACTTCGATGATCCGTAAATACCTCACAAGACATACCATAGAGATAATACCTCCAAATCTTTAATGCATGAACGATAGCTGCCAACTCCAAATCATGAACAAAGTAGTGCTTCTCATGAGGCTTCAACTGGCGTGAAGCATAAATAATTACTCTACCCTCTTGCATCAATACACACCTGATACCGATTCGGGAAGCATCATAATACACTGTATAAGAGCCCTACGCTGAAGGCAAAACTAGAACTAAAGCTGTGGTCAAGGCAGTCTTGAGCTTTGAAAGCTCTCCTCACACTCATCCGACCACCTGAAAAGGATCACCCTTTTGGGTTAATTTGGTCAAAGGCGATGCAATCGACAAAAAACCCTCCACGAACCGACGATAATAACTAGCCAAGCCAAGAAAGCTCTGAATCTCAGTAGCTGAGGATGGTCTGGGCCAACTCTAAACTGCTTCTATCTTCTTTGGATCCACCTTAATCCCTTCACTGGACACCACGTGCCCCAAGAACGCCACCGAGCTAAGCCAAAACTCACACTTGGAGAACTTGGCATAAAGCTTCTCCTCCCTCAGCCGTTATAATATAATTCTCAAATGCTGGGCATGCTCCTTCTAGCTACGTGAGTACACCAGGATATCACCAATGAATACTATGACAAACGAGTCGAGATATGGCTGAAATACAATGTTCATCAGATGCATGAATGTTGCTGGGGGCGTTGGTCAGCCCAAAGGACATCACAAAGAACTCATAGTGACCATAAGGGCTCCTGAATGTCGTCTTTAGAATATCCGAGTCCTGAATCTTCAACTGGTGATACCCAGACCTCAAATCAATCTTAGAGAACACTCTCACTCCCTGAAGCTGGTCAAATAGATCATCAATACGCAACAAAGGATACTTGTTCTTGATTGTAACTTTGTTCAACTACCTATAGTCGATGCACATCAGCATATTGCCATCCTTCTTCTTCACAAACAGAGCCGGTGCACCCCACGACGATACACTAGGCCTAATAAACCCCTTGTTAAGAAGTTCCTAAAGCTGCTCTTTCAATTCCTTCAACTCAGCTGGTGTCATACGATACGGAGGAATAGAAATGGGCTAAGTGCCCAGCACTAAATCGATAACAAAATCAATATCCCTATCGGGCTACATGCCCGACAGGTCTGCAGGAAACACATCTGGAAAGTCTCGCACCAACGAAACAGAATCAATAATCGGGGTATCAGCACCAACATCCCTCACAAGGGCCAAATATGACAGGCACCCCTTCCCAACCATTCGTTGGGCCTTCAGATAAGAAATCACCCTGTTAGGAACATAATCTAGAGAACCTCTCCACTCGATCCTTAGCAACCTCGGTATCGCCAACATCACGGTCTTAGTGTGACAATCCATAATAGCATAACATGGAGACAACCAATCCATACCCAAAATCATGTCAAAATCGACCATACTAAGCAATAAGAGATCAACTCTAGTCTCCAATCCCCCAATAGTCACTACACACGACCGATATACACGATCCACAACAATAGCATTGCCCACCGGCGTAGATATATGAACAGATGAAGCTAAGGATTCACGGGGCATATCTAGATAATTAGTAAAATATGATTATACATACGAATAAGTGGAAGCAAAGTCAAATAAAATAGAAGCATCCCTGTGGCATACTGAGACAATACCTATGATCAGTGTGTCTGAAGCAACGGCATCTGGCCTGGCAGGAATAACATGAACTCGAGCCTGATCGCCACCTAATCAGCATCCCCCTCTAGGGCGACCCTTAGCTGCCTGAGCCCCACCCCAAACTGGCTAGGCGGGTGGTGAAGTAATTGGTGCTGAAGTCGTGACCTGACTCCTATGCTGAACTGGACCTCCCGTAAGGTGGGGACAAAACTTCTTCATATGACCAAACTCTCCACACTCAAAATCTCCTATCGAAAAATGGTGGCAAATACTAAGGCGGGACCCCGAGAACAAGAATAACTACCAGAAGAACCTGGTGCATGAGATGAACTCTAAGCTGGGAGTGCACTGAGAGACGATTGACTCGGTCGAGCACTGTATGATCCATGGCTAGTTGATGCGCCACGATGAACTGGACGATCCATCTGAGCTGGCCTATAAGGACAACCCCTACTGTGGTGGAACTGACCCGCAAAAGGAACACCGCTGAAACCACCCAAACCACGAGGCCTCTTCGCCTCCATCTCCTTACGCTCCTGACTACGGACCATCTCTAGCCGCCGAGCAATATCAACCACCTCGTCGAACCTAGCACCCGATACACTCTCCCAAGTCATAACAACACGCAACTAATAGTGGAGGCCATCAATGAACCTCCTAATCCTCTCCCTCTCAGTGGGAAGCAACCAAACTGCGTGATGAGCCAACTCTAAAAACCTCATCTCGTACTGGGTCACAAACATGCCCTCTTGACGTAGCTGCTCGAACTGCCTACGTAGCTCCTCCCTACGGGTCTGTGGCACAAACTTCTCCAAGAAGAGAACGGAGAACTCATGCCATGAAAGTGGTGCAGCACCGACTGGTCTGCTCCTCTCATAGGCCTCCCACCATCTGAAAGCTGCTCCAGTCAGTTGAGACGTAGTAAATGAGACCCCACTGGTCTCCAAAATACCCGCCGTACGAAGAATCTGCTAGCATCTATCCAAGAAGTCTTGAACATCTTCTGAATCAGCCCCACTGAATGATGGAGGCTGGAGTCTCCTAAATCTCTCTAGTCTTTTCTGCTTATTATCACTCATAACGGGACCCACTTGGGCCTGAGCAGCGGCAACCGACTGGGATGGTAGTACCCCTGGTGTCTGAAGTCCCTACGTCACTTGCTCTGGAGTGTGGGTGGCGAGAGTGTGAGTACCTCCATCGGCCTGAGAAGTGGATAGGGCGGTCTGAACAAAAGCCGCCTGAGCAAGGCTAGTACACATAGTCAATATCTGAGCCAAAGCCTCATGAAGACCTGGAATCACAATGGGCACAGCTAGTGCCTGAGTTGGCCCCACTAGCTCAGCCACATCAGGAACTTGCTCCTGAGCTAGAGCAACTGGTGGATTTGCAGGTGCTGCTCTACCTGTTGTACGAGCTGTGCCTCGTCCCCTACGGCGACCCCAGCCTATCGTGGCCCTAGCCGGTGGTATTGGTGGCTCTCCATCCGGTTCGGTAGCATGTGTCCTCACCATCTGTGAGAGAATAGAATAATAGAAGTTTAGTTCCCGGAATCAACAAATTTGCACGACAAGAATACAAGAATGTGAAGTTTCCTTAAGGGTTTGGTAGACTCTCGAATATAAGTACAGACGTCTCCGTACCGATCCGCAAGACTCTACTAAACCTGCTCATGACTTGTGAGACCTTTGTAACCTAGGCTCTGAACACGACCCAAAACTCGACTTGTCGTGATGGCGCCTATCGTGATACTAGGAAAGCCGACAACTTATATATACCAACTCTTTCCAATTAAAAATATACTAATGCGGATTTAAATAAGTGAGAATTTCATAAAAATCGGATGAAAACATCACAACTCAATACAGAAGTTTCTCAAAACTAGGGTGTCGCTGAGTACATGAGCATATATACAATACTAAGTCTGATACACTATCTAAGAAAAAACAGAAACTGAATAAGTAAACTGAGGGGTAAGGAAGGAGAGTCAAGGTCTGCGAACGACAAAGCAACTACCTCGATAATCTCTGAATGACTAGAAACTCTGAGAATCAGCAACCGCCGTGGCCACAAACACCTGGATCTGCACACGAAGTATAGGATGTAGCGTGAGTACAACCAACTTAATAAGTAACAAATCTAACCTTTGTAATGAAAGTAGTGACGAGCTCGAACATTATAGCCCACAAAATTAACAACATGGAAATTTACGGAAAAATATGACAGTAATATCTCAGAAATTCATAGTCTGCAAGTAACAGTACAAGAATTTAGGCATGCTTACAGGTTTAACAAATAAACTCAGAACAAATAAAATATGTCAAGTCTTATTGATATGAGGAATATGATATCTCTATATCTACATGGCAATATTCATATCGTATGTGATGCAACACAATAAAAGCCTCGCGTACTCGCACTCTCAGAGTACTCAACCTAAGTGTCTCAATTATCACTCATCACACTCAATCACTTAGCACTGTACAAGGAAGATCTAGCCCAATTGCAAATAAGTCCAGCGCAGATCCATCCCAAATGCAAAAAATCTAGGGCAGCTCCAGCCCAATGCAAATGAATCAACAACAATTGCGCTCACTGTGGGTGTGCAGACTCCGGAGGGGCAGATCCAGCCCAAGCGGTATAATAAGCCAAGTCATGGAATGAATCAATAAAGCCTGCTGCGGCGTGCAACCTGATCCCATAAATATCACTCATAGACAGGCCCTCGGCCTCACTCAGTCATCAATCTTTCCAGTCTCTCGGGCTCACAACACTCATGCTAAGCATAATGGATATAGGATGTGACAATATACGATAAAAGAGACTGAGATATGATATGCAATAATGAATGCGATTGAGTACATAACTGCAATTAAGCAAATAATTCAACAATAAAGAACGATCATTGTGGGTCCTAATAGTACCAGCATATAGCTTAGACATGTTTTCTAGCATAAATTACATCTCAAGTGCTTTAACACATAGAGTTCAGTAATAATGTTCAGATAAGATAGCTACCCAGTTTCATGGAATCAACTAAATCAAAATTACTACGGTGCATAACCACACGCCCATCACCTAGTGTGCGCGTCACCTCAACATCAATCACATAACACGAATTTCGGGTTTTCATACCCTCAGAACCAAGTTTAGAAGTGTTACTTACCTCAAACTGTGCAAAACTCTACTCCAACAAGCCCCTGCCTCGCGAATCGGCCTCTGAATGCCTCGAATCTAGCCACAAACAATTCGGTACAATCAACACGAGCTAAAGGAATTAATTCCATATGAAAATACTATATTCTTATTCAAAAGTCAAAAAGTCAACTCAAAAGTCGACCCCGGGCCCACGTCTGGAAGCCCATTCAAGCACGAGTCCAATCATACCAAATTTACCGAATTCCGACACCAATTCATCACTCAAATTTCTCTAATTAACTCTCCAAATCCATAGCCTCAAACTCTTAAAATTCCACCTCAAAAACACACAAATTAGGAGGAAAATTCAATGGGAAACAAGATTATTGAATAAAAATGATCACAAGTGACTTACCTCAAGAAAATCCTCGAAATCCCTCTCAAAATCCGCCTTGGTCCGAGTTTGCAAAGTCCAAAATAAGAAAAATCACGAAACCCTTCGGATTTAATGCTGCCAGTGCTTTTGCACCTGCGACCCACTTAACTGCATCTGCGGTCTCGCAGGTGCGGACACTTCCTCCACTTCTGCGGTTATACCTGAAGGTCCCTGTCTTCGCTTCTGCGATCACACACGCGCAAATGTGACTTCGCATGTGCGGAACTTCCTCAACACTTGCGCTCCACAGCCTCCCCACTGAGCTCCGCTTCTGCGCTCATACACCACATCTGCGACCACGCAGGTGCGAAAATACCCTCGCAAGTGGGACCACTGCACACCCTTTTCCAGACCGCTTTTGCACTCCTTGCGTCGCTTCTAGGATCTCGCACCTGCGATCAGAACCCACAGGTGCGATCGCATCATACCTGGTGCACTTCAGTAGTTCTTCAATTCCAAACTTTGATCCGTCAACCATCCGAACTCCACCCGAGGCCCCTAGGACCTCAACCAAATATACCAACAAGTCCTAAATCACAATACGAACTTAGTGGAGGCCTTATATCACATAAAACAACATCAAAAACACAAAACTCACCTCAATTCAAGCCTAACGAAAACTATGAAATTTCAACTTTTACAATCGATGTCGAAACCTATCAAATCAAGTTCAATTGACCTCAAATTTTGCGTACAAGTCATAAATGACATAAAGGACCTACTTCAACTCCCTAAAACTAAAATCCAAGCCCGGTAACCACAAATTCAACTCTCGGTCAAACTTCTCAATATCCAAGACTTCTAATTTTTCAACTTTCTCCATTTCAAGACTAAATCAACTACGGACCTCCAAATCACTATCCGGACACACTCCTAAGTCTGAAATCGCCCAATGGAGCTATCAGAACCATCAAAACTCCATTTCGGAGCCATTTACACATAAGTTAACATTTGATCAGCCTATTTAATTTAAGCTTCTAACTTTGAGACTAAGTGTTTCAACTCATTGCGAAACATCCCTGGAACCAAACCAATTACCCCGACAAGTCACATAATGACACCGCTTATAAAAAATTCTGCATATGCCCCTGCACCTCATAATCACAAATCACAGGTCCCAAATCATGAACCCTAATCACTTGAAATCTTGTGCCCACATTACAAATCACAGCCGCACGGACAACATCACATGCTGCACGGACAACTCATGTGCTAACGGTGCAACTCACGCACAGAAGGCAAGGAATAAAAGAATACATGTAAATGATCATCAAACATCAAGGTTCATATTCCTAGACTAACATAAGTGACAGATTACGATGTTTACTTGTGCAAATGTACTATCACAACTCGAGTCAACAAGTAAGATCAGAGGCACATGGGAAACAACACAACAAAACTGTAATATGCATGACTCACACAAGTTAGGCACACCATTACACAAACATCATCAATAACAATTCCCCCAGACCATCACAAATCATCTCCGACATAGCCCCCTTGTCTCGCCGCGTGCGCAAGAATAAAGTAAATGCCCGCCTTGTCTCGCCACATGCACATAATAATATTCTCATCTTGTCTCGCCATATGCGCAAACCCACATATATATAGGCCGCCTTGTCACGCCGCATATGCAAATATCAATGATAACAATAGCACGAACAACTCACATGCGAACACTCCAACAATCCTCTCAACAATACCATGTGTGCCAAAACATAACAACACTATAACAACTTGCACCACATGTGCCCATATGCCACAACATTTTCTTAATAATTCCAACACCACGACCTCACATAGCCCTCGGCTCAACAACACTGAGTACAATATCCACAATAATAACACGGGAGTACAACAAGTAAATCAACACAAGAATTACAAAAACACAATAAAACGGAAGAATGAGCTCACAATGAAAGACATAATAAGTAATAATAGCCTCAAATAAGAATAACTCAACAATAAGAGATAATGTGTAACAACGATATCAAATAAGAATAACTCAACAACATGAGAGATAACATGTAACAATGATTTCAATTAAGAATAACACAACAATAGGAGAGATAACATGTAACAACGATTTCAATTAAGGATGAATTACAATGGAAGATATAACATGTAAGAATGACTTCAAACAAGGATAAGTCAACAATGAAAGAGATAACCCGGCAATAAAAGATACAACAACTTTAACTAAAGTATATAAGAGTATAACTGAAAGGGTAGAACATGAACCAATCAACTTCAAATAGGGCATGCAAGGGTAAATTTAACAATGGAGGATATACACGACAAGGCAACTTCATTTTAATGTACAAACGAAACCTATGAGTCTAAAACGGTCAAATTTCCACATATAAGTCGTATACACACTCATCCTCGTGTACACGCCTTTCACGTAGTTTAAATAGTGCAAACAAACCAATCCATACAGGGTAGTTCCCACACACAAAGTTAGACAAGATACTTACCTCAAAAGCCCTCAATCAATACTCTAAAATAGCTTTTCCTTTATAATTCACCTCCACTCGGTTCAAATCTAACCAAAATCGACTCAATAACATCAAATAATGCAAGAGAAATCAATATCAATTATTAAAGCTATGATCTTTACTCAATTTCTCAAAAGTCAACAAAAGTAAACTCCAGGCCAGCCCGGTCAAAACCCAGGTCTGAGGGTAGATTCCGACTACCCATAACCCCACGAGTCTACTATATATGTGTTTTGTCTTAAAATCAGATTCCAAATCAACTCTCAAAACTCAAATTCTCATTTTTCACAACATAGACAAAATTTTCTCAAAATTTCACTTTGATTCTCATAATTTTGATGCTAAATCTCATATATAATCATGTAAAATAGTTGAAAATTGATCAAAATCACTTATCCAGTGGTTGTAGATGAAAACCCCTCTTCAAAATCGCCCTTACTGAGTCTGGGGTTCTAAAATGTGAAAATGAGACCAAAATCCCATCCCTCAGCTTTTATGTCTAGTCGCAGGTGTTGCAATTGCGACCTAGGGTTTGCAAATGCGAGGAAACAATCGCAAAAGTGAAGCCTTTGCTGTCATCGAAAATGCGACGAGTAGTTCGCAATTGCTAACAGTGGACCACCGCAAAAAGCGATCAAGATGATTGCAAATGCGATCACTGCTAAGCCCAATTCCCCTTCACAAATGCGAACACAGGGTTCGCAAATGCGAACCTAGCAAACTCAAGCCATTCTCGCAAATGCGACCTCACACCTCGCAAATGCGGGTATCACAAATGCGAACAAATTCTCATATTTATGAGACCTGCGACACCTAACCAAAACCAGCAAACTAAAGCTCTTCCCAAACACTCTGGAACGCGTCCGAAACTCACTCGAACCTCGGGGCTCCAAACCAAACATAAAAAAAAGTTTAAAAATATAGCACAAACTTAATGGCGTGATCAAAGCATCAAAATTACATCCAAAATTATGAATCGGACCTTCAAAACACATGAAAATCAACATGAAACTAATGAACTTCTAAAAACACAATCGCGCGTTCGATTCCTATCAAATCAACTTGGAATGACGCCAAACTTTGTGGACAAGTTTCAAATGACCAAACGGACCTATTCCAAGTTCCGACACAGAAATCCAAACACGATAGCTATTAAGTCAACTTTCGGTCAAACTTATCAAAATTCTAAGCATTTAAATTGCCAACTTTTGGCATAACCACACAAATCACATTATGGACCTTTGAATTCGATTCGGGGCATATGCCCAAGACCAAAATTACGATATGAACCTACCGGAGTCATCAAAACACCATTCCGAGATCTTTTTCACAAAAGTCAAACCTCGGTTAACATTTTCAACTTAAGCTTCTAGAGTGAGAATCACCCATCCAAATTCATCCCGAAATATCTGAAAATCAAATTCGACCATCCATGATAGTCATAATACACAATATGAAGCCACTCAAGACTTCAAACTATTGAACAAAACCTTTAAACTCAAAACGACCGACTGAGTCGTTACATTCTCCCCCTCTTAAATAAACGTTCGTCCTCGAATGTGCCAATATTCTTTCCCAAACCATCAAATCACCATATAAAATCTCCATAAACATACACGTGGGTGATCCTACGTCACCCTAATCCATATAAACCCGGCAACATCATCCCAACCGAAGATTGTTCCTTTCCCGCATGCCGATATGCCTTAGAATCAAATTTCAACACCCATCAAGGAGTCTCACATAAACACAATGT
The DNA here is from genome assembly GCA_002018475.1 of Nicotiana obtusifolia. Lineage (NCBI taxonomy): Eukaryota > Viridiplantae > Streptophyta > Magnoliopsida > Solanales > Solanaceae > Nicotiana > Nicotiana obtusifolia. The sequence continues at coordinate 110,208 of MCJB01048597.1, read as the reverse complement.
AACATCCTCAATTAGCTTTAACAGCCCATGCATATACCCATATGGTATAAAAACACGATGTAATACATCGCCCATATGCCCTTAGCAACAACTCTGACCACAATAGATGTCTATAATCAAATTCAGCACCGGTAAATAACCTCATATAAGCTAGAACCCTTTTCCAAACCTTCACAACACTAACAATGATGCAAGAAAACATAAAGATCTCATAACCACTCACCCAACCAACAAGTCACACCCAACGCCACCTAGGCACTTACCTCGCAATCTAAACCCAATAAGCACAACTCGGATATGACTGAATATGGAAAGAAAAACACATGAGAGAACTACCGAACATGTCCAACAGGTACAACTACCCACCAATATCATACTGCGAATCTAGTCCACAAGGAAGAAGCAAGACACACACAACAACCACAACAAATCTTACCCTAATATGACCTCACTGCGGTACCTAGCCCAACACAACACGCCTATTCACGAGGAACACCATGTCCCCATTCTCCAATCGGAATCACGAGTAAGATAAACATCACGATAACTAAACCATTCTACTAACTCAACCTCGTAAAACCAAAACCACAACACGTAACAACTTTCCATACCCGTAGTACACCTAAACCAGAAGTCGGGCCAAACCATCCAGAGATCACATCAAATCCTATTGTATTTAACTAATAGAAAGTCCACCCAAGCCTCATGACCCTCAATAACAACCAAACCCAAATGATAGACATGGGCTATCACAATAAAATTTCCCAACTAGTGTGAACACATGAACATAGTACAAGAATCACAAAACACAACCATATCTGAAGCAAGGCAGGATGAATCTTACCAATCAATGGAACCGTATCAAAATAACACAATTGCATCTCTGTAATCAACCGAAATCATACCTATAATGACATCAACTGGTGCATTAGCCTTCGCCCAACCAGGAAAAATATAAAAATGGGCCTAGCCTCCCCCTCTAGGATGACCTCTACTCACCTGACATCCACCCCTAGCTGGCGGTGCAGGTATAGCAGCAACTCGAGCAGAAGTCGTAGCCTGAATACCATGCTGTGATACATCTGTTTGAAGTTTGGGAAAATCTCTCACTATGTGGCTGGTATATCCACATTTAAAGAAACCTCTCCTCTAACGTGGCTGTGAAAGCTGTTCGGTACTAGTACTCTAGGACCCATTGATATCTGAAAAATCACGTGAAGCCTGAAGTGCAAACTGAACAGGCTGACCTAGAAAATCTCTACCATGACATACCTTGCCTCCAAAATAGGGATCAGTAGATTCTCCCGATCCACGAGGCCTCATAGCCTCCCTGTCCTATCTCTCGTGGCCCCGCATACCCTCTAATCAGCGAGTGATCTCTACCACCTACTGAAACGGAACATCCATCCCCAACTCCCAAACCATGCTGAATCGGATACCATAATTGAGCCCCTCAATGAACCTTCAGACTCGCTCTCTAACTGTAGAAACCAAATAAGATGCGTGATGGAACAACTCACTAAATTTGATGGCGTACTCTGATACTATCATAGTGCCCTAATACAACTGCTTGAACTCTATGTGCCATGCATCCCGAAGGGTCTGGGATACAAACTCCCACTAAAACATCTCTGAAAAATGAGTCCAAGTGGGTGGCACTGCATCGGCTGGTATACCCTCCTCATAAACCTACCACCACTAATATGCTGCTCCAAACAATTAAAACATAGTAAAAGCAACTCCGCTCGTCTCCACAATACCCATGGTGCAGAGAATACATTGGCACTTCTCTAAAAGAAAACCTTTGCATCCTCAGTAGCTTGGCAACTGTAAGTAGGAGGATAATTGTTGAACCCTATTTTGCACGAGTCAAAACAAGATCCAACTTATGGTTTCTTTGTTGTTGATGAAAAAGAGTCGCCACCTAATATTTAAAGGTATACTAGGATACTTATTTAATTACTAAAGTCATATTTTTTATTAGTTCACATACCGGTGAGATTTTGGGTAAAGGTTCTTGTTCTTCTAAGGGGAAGGTGTTAGGCAACCCTTAAAATCTACTTGAGATATCTCCATAGGACTTAGACTAGGTTTAAAGGGTTAGTTGTTTGTATTCTGCTTAATTAGTATTAGAGAGGCATGAATTACTATTTATCTAAGTGAGAGTATGGTGTTAATAAAGAGGGATCCGAGATTTTTTTAAACAAAGGGTACGAGTTTTGAAAACGTCTTGAAAACTACTGTTTAGTGTAATTAAAAGAGTTTTAAAAATGTGAGGTTTGTATGAAGCATGTAGAAAACCTTTTGTTTTAAAAAAAATTGATGTTCATGTAATTCTAAGATGTTGTAAGCAAAAGAGTCCAAGATATACCTTGACTTGTGAAATTACTTAAATCTTAGGCTTGAGGGGATGTATAAAAGTCTTTGTTGGGCGGCAACACATAAGTTTTGAAATAGTCAATTTCTTTTTGGGAGGCTAGTCTTGCAATCCGTTTCTGGTTTTGAAACAAAAAGGAACTGTTGCTTGGCTAATTTATTTTCAGCTTCAAAATCTTTATGAAAAGGTTAGTAAAACATATCGGATTAACAACATGAGCAGCACATGACAGATGAATTAAAATAGTTTACTACATAGTATTTCTTTTAACCCTATGTTCTTTAAGGCTTGCCTAAGTTATTTATATAATTCAAAAGGTAAAGCAAAACACTAAATCAAATATGACGAGGGCATTGTTATATACATGTAAGAGAATATAAGTAACGAGATATAATAAAGCAGTAAAAGGGTAAGGAGTGACTTTGGTTTGGGCTTGAAAGAGGTAGGCCCAGTAATCAACATGGACGGACAACAGTAAACTCCAGACTTTCGGATGCACTGGGACGAGGTTTGGGCATGTGTTCTTAACTCAGTGGGCCCAATGTATAAGTTCAAACAAGAAAGAGAGAAAGTCATTAGACATAATGCTCTATAGGTACAGTCATACATGGAATGTGTAAGTAAATGACTTGAACAAAAATATAACAAACTAACAGTACTTAAATATTATGAAAGGTTATACTAATATGGGGTCACATATGGTTAAGTAACTTACATTTGACACCTTCCGTTGTCATTAAATACTAAACCCAAAAGGAGTAATGAATATCAATGGATTAGGCTAAGGGTAGAGATCCACTCAAGGTCAAAGCCCTCTTTGAATCCCCTGAACAAAGTTCCCAAGGGTCTAAAGGCCGAGGGCAATGCTTGTGCCAGGGAGAGTAGCCCAACCCAGAGTTAAACTCTACTCCCAAATACCCCTAACCATTAATGACTCAATCTTCCCCACAAGTTTAAGTGCCAATGATGCACTTTCAATGTAAAACAAATCACCATAACAATACCAAACCACATAACTATATACCTTTTCTAATAGGGCCAAACAGAATATCATAAGAGCACAAGGTAGTTTTATTTACATTTTTTAACCATGTTTCCAATCCAAGTAGATTATTGGTTTAACTCAAATCCGTCTTTAGCACACACAAGTTATCAATACTATTGGAAGCTTTTGAAAGTACCAACAAGGATTTAGGCAAACAATCATAGTCAGAACCTCTACAGATGCTATTAGAGATACCAAAATACAATCAAAGTTTCAACAAGACTACAAGTTCACAATTTTAATGGAACTCCTAAGAGTGCTTACCAGCATCTTATGTCACTAGTTTTACTTATCTTTTTAAAATTAATGACATGATCACCTCTCTCTGAGAACATTAACCTCACACTAATCTCACTAAGAATAAGCATGTTGTTATATCCAAGCAGTAGTAACAAGAGATTTTTCTTAGAGTTCACAGACTAGGTTCAATTCATTTTGAAACAAAGGAGAGCTTAATGCAGCTTCAAGACAGTGCAAACATGCATGAAATCATTGAAGAACCAGAATAAGTGCAGGATTACAAAAACATATACAAAGGCACTTAGTAGAGATAATAAACTTGGTCTTGACTTATATTAGATTATGAGTTGTTAGCTTCATTTAGGAATCTCTTGAAGAGCATTAACATAACTGTTTGTGCTGATTGACAGGCCAATATTATCCTAAGAATATGACATGATTACTTTCTTCTCAAAGAGACTCTAAGTCTCACATTCATACTGACTTTATTTGAAGGTAAAAGCACATTGCAATATTCAAGCAAAGCAGATGATCTCAAAGTCTTTCATTAGTTCGAATAACGGATTATAGTAGACTCAGATAAACTCATCGTGTTTTACTGATACTGGATGCAGAAGCATGAGCATTAGGGACAAACAGAGATAGATGCAAAACTTTCATTCAAGTACATACATAAGGTGTTTCAGTCAAGGTTATGATTTTTTAAACAGGGTTGAGTTTCAAACTTTCTGAAGTCAAGTCAATAATATCATAAAGGAAGTTCAAGACATGGGAGACTTTATACTAAGTAAATCTAACTTAGTTGTACAGATTAAGGGTGAATATCTAAACATGAAGAAGTTCTGCTCGACCTACTGTCACAATAGTTATATTCCAGTCATGGCAGACACAATTGAAGCTTAATTCATAAGAGATAACTGATCATGACAGAATACTTACTCCAAGAGTTCATCAAAGTTAGCTTAGTCATCTTAAGAGACTGTTTCATATAATAAGGCTCATAGATGTGATTAACAGTTAAATAAAGATAAAATACTTTCATAGTAATGACTCAAGGCTGCTTCAGAATTAACAAACATCCATTGGAATAAAGAAAACAATTTAAAACACTTAGACTGACTTATTCTAACTAAGTGATAAAGGATTAAAACTTAAGCATTCATGATGTTCTTGTTAAAGTCATCAAATAACAACCTCACTACAGAACAACAGACTACACTAAACAAAATTAGTGCGATAGATATGCTGACCACAATAAAATATTACAGAAATTTGAATTCTAGATAAACATGGGAAGTCATTAAGGCACATCAAGGAGCTTAATTGTATAGGTTATTTGATTTAGATTTAATAGTCATCAAGGTCACATAATAATTCAATCAATACTAATTCGAGACACATTAAAAGCATAACGATTAGTCATAAATCAATAACAAATCATTATGAGCAGGAACAACAGTCATAAACTAATGCAATCATCTTAAACGAAAGTAGTCAATAGAAAGACAATAGTGTATTCATGATTTCGAACAAGACAATTAAAAGAGAAGGGGTGGAGGTATACTGACCTCCTTTTGTGCAGCAGAACAAAGGTTTACTTAGCCGTATAGGAACCAAAGTTTCAAGCTTTGAACAGTGAAAGAACTCGGAAACAAAAGAGAAACAACAATTAGTAAGAGAGCCTAAACTTTAAAATTTTGGTGTGGTTTTTTGGTCTCGTATTATGTTTCTTAGCTCTTGTTAGGTCTTTAGGTGAGAACATTGAAGGCGCTATTTATAGAGTCATTCAATGCCTTAGGTTCACAGATTCATTCTAGATAGTGGAAGATGAAAGAGAATTGATGATGTACAATTGAGTGAAAATCGGAGACGAACAGAGGTGAAAATAGTGATAGATAATTACCTGGGAATGGGAAGTCAGAAATCGACCGTTGAAGCATGAGAGACCATCGGTCGAAATCCTAATACCTAAAGGTCATTGCATTTGACCTATGGATATCAAAAATCAATGTTGAAGACAGCTAATGTCTTCATGGTTGCTTCAATTTGAAAGGTCATGCGAGAAAATCAGACGAATTCAAGTTTCACGTTTTGGTTTATGACTCCATGATTAGGACATTTGAAATAAAATAGTGAAAACGACAAGAACAACAAGATTTGAAGTATGGGAGCAAGATGGATGGCCATGCATGCCATGGATTTGAAATATCACAGGTGATTTGAGGTTTTGTATTTGGGGTTAGGGATTTAGATTCAGATATTTTGAATCTCATTGTCAAAAATGGAAAGAGGACAGCAGGATTCGAGGATAGGGGAGCAGATTGAGTGTTTGGGGTTTAATTTTCATGACATTTCATCGATTTGTACAAGGTTTCTTGACTGATGGGCATGGGGATTTGAGAGAACAGAGAAGAAAAAAAGGAAAGAGAGGTGTCCGTTCAACATAAAAATGATTAGGGTTAGGAAAATAATTGGGGTCGTCTCTTAGGTCAAGCTTAGGGGAAGGGATCTGGGCCATCGATATTTTAGATCAACGGTCTTGATAATTTGGGGTTTAAATATTTTTATGGATGAAATTTAAGGGCCGTTAGATCCCTTGGTCTCAACGACCAAGATTAATCTTGTTGGGATATTAAAATTAAAAGGAAAATAGAGACAGATTTAGAGCCGTTGATCTCTGGGATGTACGGCTCGGATCAGTTGTGTTTATTATGTGAGTGATTGAGATAGTTTGGACAGGGTCAATTCCGGATTGGGCTTGGGTGTTGGGTTAGAAATGATTTAAAAGATAGCCACATGATCTTTAATAGAGAATTGCAAATATAGCTCTCAGCCTCTTTTGATCCCTTTTATAATTAAATTAGATAAGCTTAATAATTTTCAATAAAATGCAGTAAAATTATAATTACTATATACATTACTAACTATTGTAATTGATTGTTTATAAATACTTCATTTTTTCGAATTATAGCATTAGTTTCTAATTATTAACTTAGTATGTTTGATTAACTAGAAATTAAGGAATAATTCGTTAAATTAATTATAAAGCCTATGTGATGTATATAAAAGTTATTTTAATAATCTTTGTAATTACATAATACTAATACTAGATTATTACTTTCAAGGCTATTAATACTCAGTTAATTTTGTCAAATAGGTATTTGTTGATTGAAAATATTTCCAAAACATTCATTGTAAATTATTAATTATAAATAAATTAATTTTAAAAGGAAAGGTCAAAATTGGCCGTCAACAGCTCCTCTCTTTGATTAGAGATGATGAAAGCCTTTTCGAACAAAGAAATTGAACCAAAGACAATTTTGTCCCGACTTTAGGCATACATTGCAGGAATGGCATAAAGATTATGAATCGTAGGATTAGGAGTCAAGAAATATTTCTGGGGGGCTTTTTGGGAAGTTGGGGCCGAATTCTGGCTTTGATATGCTTACACACCCCGGGCTTACTAAGGATCAAACCTCATGTAGTTTTGGAGTGAAGACTTTTGAAGGAGCGATGCTTGGAGGAATTGCCAGTATTGTATTGTGACGATACTTCGAGGTGGAGGATTTGACACTCATGATAGCTTTGAATTTGCGGCTTCACTTGAAAGATTTGAAGAATTAGAGTTCAACTTAACTTTTTGAGTTTGAGCTCGGATCCTTGGCCGGCTAGTGAGTCTGTTGTCTCTCATAGCGTTGTAGTTTGGTTTGCTGCTTAGAAGGAGTTCCACGTTGCAATGTTTGTTCCTGTAAAAGAAAACGAGATACACACATACCCATATATTGCAATGCAAAATATGTCAAGATGTGATGTAAATGATGCATGAATGATGATGCCTGGCTGCTGATGAGTCGTTACTTTGGATCCGGATGATGGGATACTTGAACTTGACTCGATTGTTAGTCGAGCTGTGTACCATTCCGCAGCTATCAGAGCATTGAGTCTCCTTGCGCCGGGAGTAGTTGTAGAATGCATCTCCGCTTGTTGGGAGAGTTTCGCTTTGAAAAGTGTCTCCGCTTGTTGGAAGAGCTTGACTTGTAGAGTGCTTCTCTGCTTGTTGAAGAGGTTTGCACTGAAAATGTAAAGTAATCTCTGCTTGGGAGCGATTGACTTGTAGAGTGCGTCTCCACTTGTTGGGAGAGCTTTTCACTAAAAATGTAAAGTAATCTCCGCTTGATGGGGGAGATTGACTTGAAAAAAAACGTAATCATGCCTAAAGCTGCACGAACAAAACGTCAAAGCATTCAAGATAATAATAAAGTAAAAGAAAAGCATGCCCAAGAGATACTCTTGATTGCGAAGCTAAGTTGCATTCGTCGATTGGCAGAATGTTGGTGACGAGGTTTACAACTGTCTATTCTAGCCTCCGATGTGACGGAGCGGCGGCGCCGATCTTTCCTATTGTCATAGTGAAATGGTTTGCTATATACAGGGCTTTGATTGTGCAGCCGCCATTTGATTTGTGTAGGCGCTCCGATCGATTGAGCTGACGTTTGCTAAATATAGGGCTTTAATTGGTAGAGCCAGCTACTCATTTTGTACAAGTTGCTTCGATTGGTTGAGTGAACAGTTTGCTATGTAAAGGGCTCTAATTGGTGAAGTCGGTAGCTCATTTTGTACAAGATGCTCCGACTGATTGAGTGGACGGTTTGCTATGTACAGTATACCTTATTTGTGCCAGCGGTCTGATTCCAAGATACCTACAAAGTATTCAGGAATTAGTTTCAGTTATACCAGGAAAATTTATATAAAGGAACAGGGGTGATAATCCTCAAAGAGTGGCGGATCTGTCATTTGCCCCAATGTATTCCCAACATTTCCTTGTGTCCTGCTAACCTCTACACTCAAATAAAAAGTCTTAGCGGGAGGGGGGTTGGTTTATGTCGACCATAGTACTGGCTTTGCCCTGGTCCTGGTAAGGTTACGCCACAAAGTTCAATAGGTGGAACAAATCATGATATATTTTTTTTAGAAAACATTTTTTGAAAATCTTTGTTTTATGGAAAATCTCATCGTTCCGTATTATGACGTATTTCGAAAGGTTCTTTGAATGCTAGCGTTGCTTCTTGAAAACTCTATCCCGTTGTTGTCGATCTTCCATGATGCTTCTGATGATGCAGCTACTTGCTGTTGTGTCTGCGTCCTAATTTGAACTAATGCATTACAAAGGTTTCCTAGGGTTATGACCGAACCCTTTCAGGTTGCCTATGTATCCAAAATGGAACTAGGTCTAAACGTAGTTTGTGGATGATGATAAAAATATGATAAATATGATCGAACCTGACTCAAGCAGCCTACGTATCCAAACGGAATCGGGTAAAGACGTAGTTTGATTACAATAGATGCAAAATGATAAGATGAAGAATGAAATGGCAGAGTATGAGTCAGACTACCTACGTATCCAAATGGAATCAGGCCAGAACATATTTCAATTACAAAAGATGACTGAATCCGACGGGGATTGCCTACGTATTCCTTCCCAAGGAAATCAAGTCGTGGTGTAGTTCCGGGTAACATACAAAATGATATTTGGTGTTTCTATTCCAAAAGGAAGCGGGGGGGGGGGGG
>MCJB01048597.1:61682-100958 GCA_002018475.1 Nicotiana obtusifolia | reverse complement strand
GGGGGGGGGGGGGGGGGGAAGCCAAACCCCCTATATGGGGTTGCCTACGTATCCCTCTGTGGGAAGTCAAGTTGAGCGTAGTTTTGTTACAGCCAAACCCTAACTCTATATACCTTCAAACATAGTATCTCTTGATTGAATCTGAGTTGATGGGCTTTGTGCTAACTCTTCTGTACATTTTTTCCAAGATTAGAGCTCTACCTAATAACACTCGATGAACCACGTAAGGACCTTGCCAATTCGGTGCATACTTTCCTTTGGCTTCTTTGGTAGGGGAAGATTTTCTTCAAAACCAATTGCCCCGGTGTGAAATGGCGAGGCTTCACTCTTTTGTTAAATGCACTGGCCATCCTATCCTGATACAACTGACCATGACATACTCCATCCATTCTCTTTTCATCAATGAGCATGAGTTGCTTCTGTCTGACCCGTATCCGTTCCACATCGTCTAACTTGTCTTCTTGGATGGCTTTTAAGGATGATATCTCGATCTCTGCGGGTATCACATCTTCGGTGCCATATAGCAGTATGTATGGCATTACCAAGTGGATGTTCTCATGGTGGTCCAATAACCCAATAAGGGGAAGGATAGTTTCTCGTGCCATTGCCTATGATTGTCCACTATCTTTCGCAGAATTCTCTTGATATTCTTGTTGGCCGCCTCAACTGCTCCATCCATTTGTGATCTGTAGGTTGTGGAGTTACAGTGGACAATTTTGAACTTCTCGCAGATTTCTCTCATGAGATCGCTGTTGAGGTTAGCTGGATTGTCAGTGATGATTGACTCGGGTATCCCAAATCGGCAGACGATGTTGTTTCAGATGAAATCCGCCACTACCTTCTTTGCGACGGCCTTGTAGGTAGATACTTTGACCCATTTGGTGAAGTAGTCGATGGCTACCAAGACGAAGTGGTGCCCGTTTGATGCAGCAGGCTCTATAGATCCAATCATATCCACGCCCCAAGCGGCGAACGACCAAGGTGAACTCATCACATTCAACTCATTGGGCAGAAAACGAATAAAATCCATGTGGATCTAGCACTAGTGACACTTCTACACGTAGCTAATACTATTTCCATGGTCATCCAAAAGTATCTATCTCTTAAGATCTTCTTGGCTAATGTGAAACTGTTCATGTGGGGTCCGCATGTTCCAGCATGTATCTCTTCTAATTATCTAGTTGCCTCAGCGGCATCTATACATCTCAACAAATCCAAGTATGCGGTCCTCCTATACACGACTTCCCCATTAAGGAAAAAGTGATTTGCCAACCTCCTGATCACTCGCTTCTGACTATTAGTAGCACTCTCCAGGTATTCTCTTGTTTTAAGGAATTTTTTGATGTCGTGGTACCATGGTTTACCATCTGGCTCTTCGTCTACATGAAAACTGTATGCATGTTGATCTCTGATTTCTACCTCGATAGGGTCGATATAATTCTTATCTGGATGCTGAATCATGGATGATAAGGTTGCAAGTGCGTCAGCAAACTCGTTTTGGATCCTGGGAACATGCTTGAACTCAATCTTTGTGAACTTCTTGGATAACCCTTTTGCACAATAGAGGTATGGAAGAATCTTGACGTTCTTGGTGGACCATTCCCCTGGAATTGATGTATTAATAGATCAGAATCCCCTATGACCAAAAGCTCTTTGACGCTCATATCGAATGCCATCCTAATCCCAAGGATGCATGCTTCATACTCGGCCATGTTATTGGTACAACGGAATCTTATCTTTGCTGTTGCTGGGTAGTGCTATTGATAAGTGGGAATTTTGACTATTTATTAGCGCCTTTTAACTTTTGTTTAGTCTCAAAGCATTGAATTGTGTGCCCGAAACTAATGAATTTGTGCAAAATTGTAGGAATGGTGGAAATTGGGCTCCCGAGATGAAATCCGACTAAAAAAGGAGCAGTCTAAGCACAGGATAATAAAGGGCGTAGAAGCACAAAATGTGCGGTTCGCAGAAGGAATTTTGCGGCCGCAGAAGAAATTGCGGACCGCAGAATTCCATTTGCGGCCGCAAGCAAAGAAGGAAAAATCTACAGACAATTGTGCAAATTGCGGACCGCACATGAATTATGTGGCCACAAAAGCTGGGCTAAGAGTCAAGATCAGAGAATATCAAATTACCAAGTCCAAAACCTCAGTGCATTGCGGACCGTATAATATTTGTGCGGCCGCAGAAGATTGCCTTGTGGCCGCAACCCTAACATTTCGGACTGCAGAAGATTATCCTGCAGCCGCAATTCTAAATTTGCGAACCGCATAAAAGTTGCTTTGCGGCCGCAGTTCAGAATTGTGCGGCCGCAGAACTCCAGCTCCCGTCAGATGAAGAAATCTGCAGACCGCGCATTGAATTGTGTGGCCGCAGAACCTCCCGAATGGTATTTTTGTCCGAGATTTTTAGCCTTGTATAAATAGATGAGTTTTACAAAATTAGGTCAAGTTTTGAACCTCTGCAATTACTGTAGCCGTTTTTCTTTGCCATTTTTGGAAGTTTACTTTGCTTTGGTGTATTTTACAATAGATTTAGCCATTTTAATCTTTCATTATGAGTTTAATTCATCTTTCTTCTCTATTCTCATCAGATCCAAGTATGAGTAGCTAGATCTTTACTAGGGTTGTGACCCAACCCTAGTGTGTAAATCTTATGGGTATCTAATTTAGTGCTTGTTTATGATTGGGTGTTTATTATTTAGCTTAGTTCATGCTTTAATTGTGGAATTAATGGTTGCAAACATTAATTCATGCCTATTTGACTTAGTCTCTTCTTGAGAAAGAGAGACCTAGTCTAGGATAACTTAGCTAACAAGGAATTGGGTCAATCAAGAGATTGATTAACCCAATTAAAGGGTTCAACCTAGAGATAGTAATAACCCGACTTGAGCTTTTATCAACTATTTTATGTGATACCCATTTGGTCTTGAGAAAGTTAAATTGGGCGAAACCACTCTCTCACCGAGAGGTATTGAGCGTGTAATATAGAATTGATAGCTATAATACACCCCAGTCAATAGAACAAGCAGTAAAGTCTTTATCCTATTAGGCAAACACCTAGGTAATGGTCACAGTCTTGGGCTTTTTAATCAATTTGGGAAAACCTCAAAAACAATTATCTTTGGTCTTCTTTCTTTATTTTTCTATCAATAGAGTAACATTAGAATTAGAAAATCAATCTTTTTGTGGAAGTGCAATCTAGATAATTTAATCATGCACATTTAAATATATACTCCTAACTCCCATCTTAGCTCCCTGTGGATTCGACCTCGACTCTTAGTTGGGTTTCTATTATTACAAATGACCGTTTCATACCTCTTTTGAGGATTGCATTTGGACGCGACCAATTTTCGGCGCCGTTGCCGAGGAGTTAAAAACGATGTTTGCTATATATTTGGGTGTATTTTTGGAGTATCTTCTTTTCCTTTCGTGTTACTAACTTGTTTGAGAAATCGTAGGTACAACCATGGCAAACAATGAGCTCGGAAATATTGCTTTGGGGGATGTGGACGTTGATGATGACCAAGTGGATGAGGTTCCTCTTGAACCTCAAGCCAATAGAAGAGACCAAGTGCCTCATGACAATGTGCCCGTTCCACCCCCACCTCCACCACGAGCGGCTCCACACTGGGTGTTACCCAATGAAGGATATGCAAGTGCAATAGTCCCTCCCCGTATTAGGGCGGGCAATGATGACGTCCAAATCCACTATTAAAAAGTAAATGGATACGGTCGCATGCAATGTAATTTACCCAACTATGACTCAGGGTCGAATCCCATAGAGAATAATATGTAGGCGATTAGGCGTGTAAGAGAATTATCACTTATTATGCTAAGCCAAACACTTAGAAATGTTTGAGAAAATATTTATAACTAATTACGAAAATACAAACTAACCTAGAAAGCAAGTAAATAATCAACGGCTTCTAGCATGGATGCACTGGGAATTACACTCAAGTAACGATCCAATGTATTTCACGATTTTACACATATGAGCGAGTTAATGTTAATTAGCCTCAGATAATAATTCTATATTAAATTCTTCCAAAAACTAACAAGACTTCCTAATTGAATTATCCTTAATATGGCTACAAGTAGTTCAATCTTATTTCTAGGTGGAATCTATAAAGTGAGGGTTAACGCCTCAAGTTCTTCTTAATTAATTTTTTCCAACCCCGAATTATTTTTCCCAAAATTTATTCGAAGCGAATGGGCGAGTCCTAGGGTTAGCTAATCCCTTTGGAAACATTTAATAACAAGAATAATTAAAAAACAATAACTCACTTCACAATAAATAATCGTTCAATACATAAGCACAACAAGGTATGTAATCCACACTTTGAATATGAATATTCCAATAAACAAGATTTAAATGCTGAAAAAAATACTACACACTTAGATATTCAATAAAAATCAAGGAAATGAAGAATTGAACATAAATGGGTAAGAAATTCTCAACCAAAAGCTCCAAATCTTCAAGACCCAAGTGTGTGTGCAAGAGCCCCTAGCTCCCCAAAAACTGACATAAGCTGCCCAAGATGCCAAAGACATGTTTTCCAATCAGCTAGGTCGTGTATTTGTGGGTTTGGAATGAAGAAAATGTGAAATGACAGAAGTGTCCAGGTCTGAAACACGACACTCGCAATTGCGAATAATAGTTCGCAATTGCAAACCTTGACATCACTGTTGAACATAGCATTTGCGATCTGTATGTTCGCAATTGCGAACCAGAGACTGTGCACTTGGTTTCGCATTTGCGATGAAGAGCTTCGCAAATGCGAAGGTTGACTGTCTGGTTTGACTTGGCATTTGCAATCATAATTTCGCATTTGCGAACGTTGACTGGAATAGTTGACTTCGCATTTGCAATCCTCATTTCGCATTTGCGAACATTGACTAGAATGGTTAACTTCGCATTTGCCTAGTGGATGTTGCAATTGCGACATTAGAGGCTATTTTCCAGATTTCTTTGTTTCAACTTCTTTTTGACTCGTTTTCACTTGGTTTCTTCATGATCACTTCTAAATCACATACAACCTGTAAAATAGAAATAAACGACATTAAACACATGATTTTATCAATCAAACATAGAAAAATCTAAGCTTAAAGATGAGATAAGTTGGAAAATACCAACTTATCAAACCCCCAAACTTAAAATATTGCTTTTCCTCAAGCAACGAAAGCGACAAAATCTCCTTCCAAGTATTTAACTCAATAGTGCATCAATATCATGCCAAATCAACAAGGTCTATTGTAGATACAAACACTTGACCACGTCGCATCAATATCAAGGTTGTTGTTCAACTCGAGGTTGAGGATGTTTCATGGAAAGCTAAAGTCTAAATGGAGTGGTCCTTTTAAAATTGTGGGTGTGACGCCTTTTGGTGCATTGGACTTAAAGAACAAAAAAATGAGGTATTCCGAGTCAATGGTCACCTGGTGAAGCACTATTTGGGAAAAGTTGGAGATGTCCACGTCGTGGCAGTGATTCATTTCAACTGATGATATTCTGCATCGTACCGCGACGTTAAATCAGGCGCTTCTTGGGAGGAAACCCATGTTTCTTTTTCTTTTCTTTTCTTCTTTTGTAGTTTGGTGTTATTTTTCTGCTAATTTGATTTGAAGTGTGCTACTGGGATGAGTGTTTCTTACAGGAATGGTGCACAATAATCTGGCTAAGTGTTATAAAATTTGCGGACCGTAGTTGAATTGTGCGGACCGCATAATTTACTGTTGCTATAGCAAAAGTGCTCTGCGGCCGCATAATTAACTTACGGACCACACAAGTGGAAGGTGGAAAATGCCTACTCTCTGAAGGTTGTCTATCAGAAAAATGGTCGATCTGCGGCCGCAACAGGAAATCTGCGACCACAAAAAAGAATCTACGGCCGCAAACAAAAATTCTGCGGACTGCAGATGGAGACCGCAATTGAAGCACCTGGTAACAGAGTGCGGTCCGCAATTGAAATTCTGCGGCCGCACTCACTCTTCTTTCCCTTAGAAAATCAATGAGTATAAATAAAGGGCTAGGGCCACTATTACTCTTTTCCCTCTCTGAGCAAAAATAGTTATCTTTTGAAATTTCTTGCTGAGTCTATCTGTGTATTCATACAACATTTTTGATCAATCACTCATCACACTCACTCTTTTGGTAAGCTTCATAATCTTGTTAATTTCTTTCTTTTAATTTTTAGATTTTTAGTCAAATTTTAAGCAATTTGTCAATAAAATTCAATTGTACATACTTATGAGGGTATATCTATAGTGGGTCAACTAGTACATGCTCTATGGGGAATGTGTAAATATATTCTCATGCTTTGATGATGCTACCATGTCAAAATTTGCACAAAAAATTGCAAACCCTAGAAATGACTGTTCGTATATTTTTAATTCTGTGGCCGCACCTGAAATTGTGCGGTCCGCCGAAGTTGATTCTAGGTATGTTTAGTTAAGAATGAGTCTGTAGCCGCAATAAAAATTGTGCGGACCACAAAATTTCCATCGCGGCCGCAAAACAACTGTTTCACTGTCTTCAGAGAGTTTACATATTTTTGATTCAATGTGCGGTCGCAAGACAAAATGTGCGGACCGATGAAAACATGTTGCGGCCACACATCTACCAATTATCTATCATCAAAGAGTTGGTATGTTTTTGGTTTTTAAGTTATGGCCGCAATGAAAATGTGTGGACCGCAATTCCCATCTGCGGCCGCAAAAGAGAATTGTGCAGTCCGCAATACCTCATCTGCGGCCGCAAGAAAATTGTGCGGACCGCAGACCCTCACCCATCAAGCACACTGTGTGTGTGACCCTCACTCTGTTTCTGGTGTTTACTTGTATATCTCCTGTTTCTGACTGAATATTGAATTGCAACTAATGATTGCGTCTATTTGATATAGATAATGGTTCGATCTAGAGGCAGAGGTGATACTTCTAAAGGAAGGGATGAACCTTATCGAGGACGAGGAAAGATACCCTTACCTAGTGCCCAACACCATGAAATCAGAAAAAAGACAGCAGTTACGAGAGGGAGAGGTGCAGATCTCTCTGAGACGAGTTCATACGCCCCGTCTAGAGACGTATCAGAGGGCAACTCAACCTCCATTCAGGAACAACCAGCAGTACAGTATATGCCGTCAGGGAGATACCAACTGAGGGACGAGCCATCATTATCCCACGGCACTTCCGAGAATTCGGAAAGTGCTAGTTAGGCTTCTGATCCATCTACTGCACCTGCCCCTGAGGCACCAGAGACATCAGTTCAGGACATCCCCGATGATGGTAGAGGGGGAGATGCTACAGTTACCGGCCTTGAAAGGATGAAGAAGAAAGAGGTTTGGGAGGATCGGTTTGTCAGCTTGGCCGCCCTTACCAGCTTCCGTCAATGGTGGCCAGTGAGGTCACTTACTCTTCAGCGGCAGTTTCAGTTGAAGGATTTGGAGAAATATAACTCGGCAGTGCTGAGACAGTTCAAGGAATGAAATGGGTGGATGTGGTTTACCAGAGTGTGGTGGATGCTAAGGAATATCTTGTCCGGGAATTCTACGCCAATCTGGCGCATTCAAGAAGGGGACAAAGGTAACCATAACCTTAAAGTGAGATTTGATAAAGCTACTCTCAACAAGTACTTGGGTTTCGAAGATGTCGAGCCGACATAATACTTAGAGAAGTATGCAATAGGAGATGAAGCCCGACCTTGGTTAGCAAAGATTGTAGCAGCTCCTGGGCGACCACTGCCATAGATCACAACACGGGTTCTACAAGAGCACTTTGAGCTTTGAGGCGAAGGGGTGGAAAATCTTTATCTGCAGCAGACTGGATCCGAGTCAGAATGCGACCTATCTCCCGATTCCTCGGACGGTTCTAGTTGCTTCTATCATGGCCGGGTAACCAATAAATGTGGGTGCCGTGATGTTGGCCAACATCTCAGTGATTGCTCGGCAAGATGACTCATCCTACCCCTATCCCAATACTAGTACAGAGTATCTCACGGATGTGAGGGTAAAGCCAAGGGATTATGATACAAAGGTGCGGCCGAAGAAGCCTTTCTTATGGTATTCACTGATTGCGAACAACCCTAAGAGAAAAGGTCAGCCGTCTACCACCACATGCTAATCTGATAAGCAAATGGTGGTAGTTGCGGAGGCAGTTGATGTTCCATCCATTTCGGCCGAGCCTTCCTCTAGTGCTATAGTTATGCCTCCACTATCATATTCAGTTCCTACTGCAGTTCCTGTCACAGGTTCCACCTCGGCTTTGAAGCCGGTGCCCATGCCAACTGCTCCAATTTCTGCTCTGCAAGTCTCCCAGACATTGGCGAGCCTCAACAACTGGATGCAGACAACCACTGTAAAGCTGTCTGACCTATCCAGTACTGTTGCAGCACAGTCTTCAGTTCAGGCACCTCAGATTCCCTCGACAGTTGAGAATACATTAAAGAAGCTCCTAGAGAACCAGAACACCATCATGGCTACCTTGGTATAACACGGGTCAGTGATCGAAGAGCTGGGCAAAGAAGTAAAGAAGATGAGAAAGTCCCAGACTAGTAAGAAGTCAGTGGAAAAGCTCTGAAGGCAGGTGACCAAGCTTGCTGCAACCAGAGAGATCCCTTTTGACATGCTGATTGACCCACACCCTTCAGGCCCAGATCCTGCAGCACCATCAGCATCGGTGGCACCAGTTGGCCAGTCTGAGGAGCCAGACTTTGCTGCCGACACTGCCGAGGTAGTGCGTCAGATGTTCACCAACCTAGTCACACCAGGATGATGAGATCCAGTTAGATGAGACTGAGGGCGGTGACATTGTTGGGGACACAGAGATGTCCAAGGAGCCATAAGGAGTTTTCTTTAGTCTTTTCCCTCTTTTACTATTATTTTGTTAAGCATTGGGGACAATGCTTATTTTTATTCAGGGGGTGGAGTTTATTTTGATGATATTTGGTTCATTCTGAGACAATTTGCCTGTAATAACTTGACATTATTTTCTTTCTCTTTCTTATTCTGTATATATTCTCTCTTTTTCTCTCGTTATGTATATTCAGTAGTTTTTTTTATTAGCTTCTTTATTTTTGTTCCGTTATTAGTTCTTAGTTTGAGTTAGTAACTTCTTTGTTTGTTTTGGTAGCTTCTTTTTATGTTTTAGTGGATAATAAGCCTTTGGTTTTCTTAATGCCACGGTTCTTACCAAAGGTAGTTTTTTGGGTGAATCGGGTGACTCGTCCCAACGATAGATGGCGTGACAACCTTCTTAAGGAAATGAGTCCGTTTTTGGTGTTTAGGTAATAATAGTAGTAGAAAAGAATAAAAAGACCTAATTAAGTCATGCTCAAAGGGTCAAACATGCTTCATTTGGTACCAATACACTTAACTACGTGCTTATGGTTAGAAACAAGGTTTTAAAAAGAAATAACTCTAGTTAGTGACTCTGTGACTCTTGTGTTGACTTTGGAAACCATCGAGTGGTTTAATTGAATCATAGTGATTTTCAATTTTGAATGTGATCATTGTGGGCCCTCGACTCTATCCTCTTTAACAATCCAGTTGTGTGAGGGGTGACATACTTTTTTGCTAGTTCAAGTACCCGTGCGAAAGGTCTAGAACTTGCCCCAAATGTGTTTCAAGGAAAAATCCTAAGTTTTGCTTGGCTTGAGAAGTGATTGTTGGCCTTCCTTGGCCTGTTTGTATTTTCTATTGCCTACCAATGTTGATATCCCTAGTCAACCCATTTGATCCTCGAGCCTTTCTCATTTGATAACCATGTTACAAGCCTTGACCCGTTTTTCGTAACCCTCTCTTGGCACCCGAGCTTTCCTTAAACTCTTACGAAACAAATGGCTAAAAACATAAGTTTGGGGGCGATATGAAGAAATTGAAAAAGGTATCAAGGCACAAAAAGATAAAAGAAATGATGAGAAGGAAAGGTAAGAAAGAAAAGAACAAAAAGAAAAATGCAAAAAAGTGAATAAGTGGAAGAGTTGAAGGGATTCAAAGAGAGGTAATGATCCCAAACATGGAGAAATCAAAGAGGGAGAAAATGATTTAATGATCAAGAAAGAGTGATGTTAAGTCTCTCTAGTTCCCCAAGAAAAAGAAAGTGCCTCAAAGAATTGGCAAAATGTGAGCCGAGAATAAAAAATAGAGTGCTCAAGGAAAGGTGAACCCACTCAACCATATTGTATCCAACCCTAATCCAAAAGTCTTCATTACATCCCAAAGAAGTCCTATTTTATTTCAAAGCGAGTGAGCTTTTATTAGCGCCTTACTGTGTGCACGAAACTAATGAAATTGTGCAAAATTGCAGGAATGCTGGAAGTTGGGCTCCCAAGATGAAATCTGACTCAAAAAGGAGTAGTCGCAGAAGAAATTCTGCGGCCGTAGAATAAATTGCGGATCGCAGAATTTCATCTGCGGCCGCAAGCAAAGAAGGAAAAATCTGCAGACAATTGTGCAAATTGTGGACCGCACATGAATTGTGTGGCCGCAAAAGCTAGGCTAGGAGTCATGATCAGAGAGTATGAAAATTACCAAGTCCAGAACATCAGTGCATTGCGGACTGCACAATACTTGTACGGCCACAGAAGATTGCCTTGCCACCGCAACCCTAACATTGCGGACCGCAGAAGATTGTCTTGTGGTTGCAGTTCTAAATCTGCGGACTGCAGAAAAGTTGCTTTGTGGCTGCAGTTCAGAATTGTGCGGCCGCAGAACTCAAGCTCCTGTCAGATGAAGAAATCTACGGATCGCACATGGAATTGTGCGGCCGAAGAACCTCTCGAGGGGTATTTTTATCCGAGATTTTCAGCCTTGTATAAATAGACGAGTTTCACACAATTAGGTCAAGTTTTGAATCTCTGCAATTGCTGTAGCCATTTTTCTTTGCCATTTTTGGAAGTTTACTTTGCTTTGGTGTATTTTACAATAGATTTAGCCATTTAAATCTTTCTTTATGAGTTTAATTAGTCTTTCTTCTCTATTTTCTTCAGATCCAAGTATGAGTTGCTGGATATTTACTAGGTTGTGACCCAACCCTAGTGTGTAAACCTTATGGGTATGTAATTTAGTGCTTGTTTATGATTGCGTGTTATTATTAGCTTAGTTCATGCTTTAATTGTGGAATTAATGGTTGCAAATATTAGTTCATGCCAAGTTGACTTATTCTCTTCTTGAGAAAGAGAGACATAGTCTAGGATAACTTAGCTAACAAAGATTTGGATCAATCGAGAGGTTGATTAACCCAATTAAAGGGTTTAACCTAGAGTTAGTAATAACCCGACTTGAGCTTTTATCAATTGTTTTGTGTGATACTCATTTGGTCTTGAGAAAGCCAAATTGGGTAAGACCACTCTTTGATCGAGAGGTATTGAGTGGGTAATTTAGAGTTGATTGCTATAATACACCCCAATCAATAGAACAAGCAGTAAAGTCTTTATCCCATTAGGTAAACACCTAAGTAATTGTCACAACCCCAGACTTTTTATTAATTTGGGAAAACCTCAAAAACAATTATCTCTAGTCTTTTTTCTTTATTTTGCAATCAATAGAGTAAAATTAGAATTAGAAAACCAATATTTTTGTGGAAGTGCAATCTATATAATTCAGTCACGCACATTTAAATATATATACTCCTAACTCCCATCTTATCTCCTTGTGGATTTGACCCCGACTCTTAGTTGGGTTTCTATTATTGCAAATGACCGTTTCATACCTCTTTAATGTGTGCATTTGGACGCGATCAGCTGTCCTAATTTCGAGATCAGGACTGCCCTAATTCCTACTCCTTTGAAATTCACCGCTCCGTCGAAAACATTATCCATCCAGGGTATGATTGTGCAATATCTTTTCCGGCGAACAATACTTCCTCTTCGAGAAAGTACGTAGTGAGCAGTTCATAGTCCTTATCCACTGGATTCTCGGCAAGGTGGTCAGCTAAAGCTTGTCCTTTGATAGCCTTTTGGGTTATGTACACAATGTCGAATTCGCTGAGGAGAATTTGCCATTTAGATAACTTTCCGGTAGGCATCGACTTCTGAAAGATATTGTTGAGCAGGTCGAGCCGAGATATCAAATTTTTGATGTACGCTGGCATGTAATGCCTTAATTTCTGGGCGATCCAAGTCAAAGCACATCAAGTTCTCTCTATCAAAGTGTATCTGGCCTTGCATGGTGTGAACTTCTTACTTGAGTAGTAGATAGCCTGCTCTTTTCTTCCGATTTCATCGTGCTGTCCCAACACACATCCAAAGGCGTTATCCAACACTGACAGATACAGTAATAATGGCTTCCCGGGCTCGGGGGGAACCAACGCAGGTGGATTTGAAAAATATTCCTTAATTCGATTGAAGGCTTTCTGACACCTTTCTGTCTGCTTTGTGGCAACATCCTTTTTCAACAGCTTGAAGATAGGTTCACAAATTATTGTAGACTTATGAAAAGACTGATATAATTCAGTCTACTCAGGAAACTCATCACATCTTTCTTACTCTTAGGCGGTGGCAACTCCTGAATGGATTTGATTTTTGATGGATCCAATTCTATCCATTTTGTGCTTATGATGAAACCTAACGATTTTCCCGAAGGGACTCCGAATACGCATTTTCTCGGGTTCAATTTCAAGCTGTACCTCTATAAGTGCTCGAAAAATTTCTTCAAATCGTCCAAATAGTCTAAACTTTTTAGAGACTTGATGATGACATCATCCACATACACCTCGATCTCTTTGCGAATCATGTCATGAAAGAGGCTCGTCATGGCCCTATGTAATGGCACCAGCATTTTTGAGGTTGAATGGGATGACTCTGTAGCAGTAAACTCCCCAAGGTATGGTGAAGGCTGTCTTTTCTACATCTTCTTTGTGCATCAGGATCTGGTGGTATC
Source organism: Nicotiana obtusifolia (assembly GCA_002018475.1). Classification (NCBI taxonomy): domain Eukaryota; kingdom Viridiplantae; phylum Streptophyta; class Magnoliopsida; order Solanales; family Solanaceae; genus Nicotiana; species Nicotiana obtusifolia. The sequence continues at coordinate 88,084 of MCJB01048597.1, read as the reverse complement.
CAGCGAAACAATCCACAAATGACTACAGTTCATTCTTCGCGTATTTGTCGATGAGGACATGGATATTTGGTTACGAGAAGTCGTCCTTCGGGTTGGATTTGTTGAGATCTCGATAATCCACACATATCATGACCTTCCCATATTTCTTGGGGTACAAGGACGATATTGCTAACCAACTGGGTTAATTGGTGACCCTTACTACATTCACCTCTGTCTTCTTAGTTACTTCTTCTTTTATCCTCAAACTCAGGTAAGGCTTGAATTCTCTGGCATTTTGCTTGACTGGTGGTCTAGCGGGATCAGTAGGCAATCGATGCGAGACGATATCAGTACTTAATCCAGGCATGTCATCATATGACCATGCGAACACATCAATGTATTGTCAGATTAGCTCAACCAGTTCTTCCTTCTGGTCCGCTCCTAGATGGATGTTGATTTGGGTTTCTTTTACGTCTTCGTGGCTTCCGAGATTGACCACTTCTGTTTCTTCAAGGTTAGACTTTTTCTGGCTTTCCAGCTGTTCGATCTCTTATGGGAGATTGTCTGGCATCATACTCCCGTCGTATTCCTCGTAATTTGGATTTTTTTGCTCAAGGGTTTTGTTACATGTCACAATCGCGGGATGTGCGATTTTATCGTTTTGATTACTGACAAGAAAAACCTAGTATAAATGAAGCGGTAAATAAGGTTGCGATAATTTTAAGAAACTGATTCTTTTTATTTCATCAAAAAAGGAATGTCTAAGCATTCTAAGAGACAAATGACCGTGAACTTTTTTTCAAAAAAAAAAAAAACGCTTTACAATTCCACACTCCCAAGACTCTAAGTGAACCAAAGACGGGCTGGCAGTCCAATTCCGCAGTTCCTCTCCTGGTTCGACATTTCGAATGGTCGGTTTCTTGATATCAATTTCTTCACAACATTCTTCAATCATAGTCGCGAACAGCCTTCCCATCCCATCAATGATATCGTCCTCTGGCGTTGAGCTCTAGCACGTGCTCAAAACGTGCTCTGACACAAAAGCCTTTTCCCGGAGCTACCGGTAAGAGTCTTCCCCATCGGAGGCTGATACCTTATGCCGGCTCTTCCTTTTTGCCTATTTGGCTCAATTGGTTCTGTAATCCCGTTTTATCGGGCTCCCAGTTCAGTTCCTGGTCTATATCCATATTTCATCATCTCCCTCATGGCCATCTTTGATCTATATGACGATTGCCTTCCTAGATTTTACTCAGTCTCTTCTTTTTCAGTGGTATGTATGATCTCTACTACATTGAAAGAAACTCCGTCCAGCCCTTCAATGAATAGGACCGCGTGTTCCAGATAAGCTGATTGGCCCCATTCGCTATGGACCACGATCTCTTGACAACCCCCTTAGATTTTCATGCACTGGTATAGGGTGGATGGGACGGCCCCGACCATTGTATCCAGGGTCTTCCCAGCAATAAGTTGTATGAAGAGAAGATATCCATCACTTGAAACAGTATGGGAAATTCGACTGGTCCGATCTGCAAGGCTAAATAAATTTCTCCGATAACATCCTTTTGTGACCAATCGAAATCCCTTACTCTCACATGACTTTCCTTGACTTCTCTCAGGTGGATATCTAATTCTCGCAGAGTAGAGAGTGGGCAGATGTTGACTCCTGATCCTTCATCAACCAGTACTCGGGACACTACCTTGTCTCTATATTTGATAGTGATGTGTAGAGCTTTGTTGTGACCTACTCCTTCGATAGGAAGCTCATCTCTTCGGAAAGTGATGTATTTGCGTTGACCATTTTCTCAATTGTTGCAGCCAGCGCCTCACTATTGGTATTGCTTGGCACATTTACCCCACTTAGCACTTTTATCAAGGTGTCCTTATGACTGACAGAACTCATTAGTAAATCTATGTTTGATATTTTTGTCGGAGTTTTCTTCAGTTGTTCCTCCACAGAGTATTCTTTGGTTGACATTGTCTTCCAGAATTCTGCAGACTCGGGATCTGTTATATTTCTCCTTTGAATTTGCTCTCTTCCCAAATTCCCTCGATTTGCATCCTTAGGAGCGTAGCATCCCCTGACCTAGTCATACCTTGGGCTGCCGCAGAATTTGTCATCTTGGCTTTCCCTTTTTGCTGATATGTCCATGGGACAGTTTTGTATTCCCGATCCTCTTCGCCCCTGGTAGCAGCGACAGGTTGTCGCTGGTAAGTCTCAACAATCACCGTATATCTCAGTTGCATTATAATCATCTAAGTCCTTTGAGGTTGGACCCTTGCGGCCTTTGCAGTTCCTATTGTGACAATGGTTCCTTTCAAATTGTATTCTTCTTCCAAGGTGATCGTGTTGACCCCCTGATTCCGGTGATTCGGTAGCGGATTGCAATTTATGTTAGGCGGAGCCTGAGGGCATTGAATGGCTCTGCTTTTGATCAATGATGCAATTTTATTTTTCAGCTTAAAACAATCTTCAGTGTCATGCCCAGGCACGTTTGAATGGTATACACACCTTTGGGTTGCATCAAAATACTTTGAAGGATACTCAGGAACCCTTCATTCCAGTGGATGTATCAAACCTGCTCTCCTCAATCTTTCAAACAGTTGAGCTAGAGTTTCAGCAAATGGGTATAATTTCTAAGGCCCCTCTCTTCAAAATTTGGACGAGGTCCTGTGTATAAGTGGGTCGATTTTGATGAGTGGTGGTTTCGACAGGAGCATGTGGTTGTTGTGGGTTTGGGTTATTATGGGCTCGAGGCGGGTTATATTGAGGTCGGGGATGATAATACAGATGTGTGTTGTAGACTGGAGCATAGGCAAGTGGTGATGAATGGTTGTTTGGGGAATAAGAAGTGTTCCCATGATGTGGGATGGGTTGATAATAAGGGACGACTGCTGATACTTCTTCCTTTTTCTTCTTTCCGCTACCGATTGACCCTAATTGGATTGCCTTGCTAACTGCTTGCAGCGCAACCATGGATTGTACTTTGCCAGATTTTATACCTTCTTTCAAGAAATCTCCCATTTTGACCAATTCTGGGAACTTCTCTCCCATCATGCCCATCATTTTTTCAAAGTAAATCCGTTCCTGGGCCTTGATGAAATACTTAGTCAATTCACATTCGTCCAACGGAGATTGTGCCCTGGCGGCCTCTGATCTCAATCAGCGTGCATATTCTTGGAATGACTCGAACGGCTTCTTCTATAGGTTTACCAGTACGAATATATCAGGTGTGATCTCTATGTTGAATCGGAAGCGATTCATGAAATCTTCCACCATATCCTGCCATGTCCTCCAGTTTCGCGGATCTTGTCGAGTATACCAAGTAAGTGCTTCCCCCTTTAGGCTTCTTATAAACAACTTCATCCTCAACTTCTCATTTCTTCCCACTCCAACTAACTTGTCACAACATGCGCTTAATTACCGGATCACCCGTCCTATTAAAGATATCAAACTTTGGAGGCTTGTACCCTACTGGCATATCCACATCCAGATAGATACACAGATCCTTATAATCCAGACTTTCACTTCCCCGAGTGACTTGGAGGTTCTTCATTTTCTTTCTCAAGATTTATAACTGTTCAGACACTGACTCCTCCTCCTTGCGCATAGCTTCATTTTCCATCTCGGTGTACTGGTCAATCTCGTAAGGCACCCTAACCGTGACATGCGTTGTAAAGGTAGGTTCAGAAATGACATATACAGGAGAAACATATCGCTCATGTACAGCGGTATGTGCCACGGGTATGTGCTGATTTTTATGAGCGGTAAAGGTAACTCCATCACGAGGAGGGGTGTGGATCGTGTTGGTGGTGATGGGTGGTTTTTGTGGTGTTTGAATGAAATATAGTATGTACGGAGTGTGGATAGGAGGATTTTGTGTGTTTGCAGCGGTTATTGGAGGTATGATTTAAGTGGCAGGGACCAAAGTCGGGGTGTTGTTAGCTTGGCGAGAGGTAGAAGGAAAATGGTCGGGGATTGAATCTAGAGACGGAAAAAGAGGTGGTTGTGGAAGCGTTGTCACAGACAGATATGCTAGTTCTATGATATGTTGTACTTCCTCCATTAAAGATTCCATCTCCTGGGCCATCCTGGCCACATGTTCATCATTCCTTGTATCGTCATTCTCTCCCGATAGCCTCGAGCTATCGGCTATACCAAATCATGTTCGGTCAGGTTATCTGTAGCAGATATCTTCCTTTTTGATCTTAGATTGTACGGTGGTTCCGCCAGTTTTGGGTCGATACAAACCAACTTTTCTTTTGGGGAGTAATAAAGTAAGAAATGAAAGAAAAAAGAAAAAGAACAAAAGTCAGTTTCCTAGAATTCCTAGAATTCGTGGGACCTCTCTTTTTTGGAGGTAGGCCTAAGTCGCGAATGCTTGACAAACAATCAAATTTGACACATTCAGATCCGAAGTAAATTTTGTTTTCATTAATACTATTTGGATTGAGAAAAGTGGGAGCAGAAATTACATAATTGTTTCCAGCATTCACAGTTGTATGGGCTTGAACAACTTTCCCTTAGGGAAATAAGAAAACTGGGGATAAAGATACGAAGTGGGAAAGAAAGGGAAATCAACTATCTTCTAGTAATCATCCCCGGAATCATTCCTCATTTCCTCTTCTTCTTCCGGTTTTTCCTCCGGATCTTCTTCAATTACATCTGCATCGTCATTGACTCAGATTCTTCCTCTAGTGCTCCTCCGGCTTTGTCTTGAATTCTATCTAGATACACTCTACTACTTGGTCATCATCTTCAGCGGGTGGCAGCATGTGATCAATGGACCCCAGGACCACTTGAAGGTGCATGGAGGTAGTAACAAGATAATATTGAAGGATCTCATGATAGATTTTCAAAGCCGCCATTGCGTTCTCCTGCCAGGTTATACCTTCCTTGACCAGTCAGGCTAGCTCATCTTTCTCGTTGATCCAGACATAATATTCCGGAGTGCACCATGAGTTTTGGTTCATCGGCATTGTGACCAGATCATTCCACTCTTCTTAGAGCCTTCTTATCCTTGGTATTGGGATATGTCCGTTGTACTCATCCTTATATAGTGTTCTCGTCCAGAGAGGCACATCGTGGATCAACCGAACTATCTGAGAATCCGTAGGGGTGAGTATGGCTGGATTCCCTTAAGTCCTATTAGCTTAATGAAGTATTTCTGAGGAGTCCTTAGGATCGCCCTTCCACCTAGCCATGACAACTTCCAATTGACCCATTCTCCAATTAGGTTGGTCAATATTTCCCTCCACTCTTCTTGTCCATGTGGGGAGACCCAATGTCTCATCCTCTCGTTGTGGTTGCGAATCATGTTGCTGACGCCAATGAAGTAGTCAACTGTGGTCTCTCGCCGGAAGAAATGTTCTGTGGCCTAGATTTGAAGCAGCACGTTACATCCCTTAAAGAAATCACACCCTCGTGCACATGCAGACAATGCCCTTAGAATCTCAGCTAACACCATCGGTACCAAAGTAACTTGGAGGTTGCCTCGGAATATCGCCAGAACCATGGGTAACAAATTGATATTGATCCGACCTCTCCTTTGCGAGAAAACCAACAATCTCAATAGCGCCAATGAGAAAGTTATGGTCCGGAGGCTCTCCCACGTTGCTTGATCACATTGAAATTCTCCCAAGTACCATTTATAGCTTTCACGGTGTCCTAACCTACCGAATAGTTGATCCAGTCTTACCCACCCATCCTCGATGTTTCTCAAACCTCGACTCTTTGCCATACCTAGAGCATCAAAAAACCTGTAGCCGGGCATGGTAACTGGTAGTTTCGGTTTCCTCCCTGTAAATGGCAGCTCTATGAAACTGGTAACTTCTTCCATTGTTGACACTAACTCACAATTAGCAAACTTGAACACCACCTTGGCTGGGTCCCAGAACTCTATCAGCAGGCGAGTAAGCATCGTGTCAGCTCGAATGTTTAGCAGAGTGGTTAGTGCCCTCAGGTATGTTCGAATTTCATCTCCGTGTTCTCGGCGAATATTCTTCCACCACTGCTTCACCTTGTGTGGTGCTTCTATCACCATATTGATCCCGGGGATGTTTTGGTTGATTTCCATTTTCGAAGTAGGTAAAGAAAGGATTTGATAGTGTTTGCTTCAGATATTTAGGTGTCTTGTCGGGTTTGTTCGCTTTCCATAAAAATCATGTAGTTGTGTGCAAGACCCATTGACATTAGGGTGGCTTTCCTAATTGTGTGTCGATGACAAGGACCGACTCACTTAAGGTTTATGCAATATGACCTATGTTTGCTAGAGTAGAGTGTTTTCTACTTTTGAATTGGACTAAAGACCGCAAGAAGTTATGTTAGTTGACATGACAAAGCCATTCTCTGAAACTAAAGGATTTTTAAAAAAGGTTCGGAGGGGGTGTAAAAGACAACCTTCACGTGCCATTGTATGTGATAGTGTACGGCCAAGACTCGATAGGAAGGCGTGTGATGACAGTGTATATATAGTGGTAACAAATAGAGGCGTAATAATAGCAGGCATAAACAGGCATAATAAAAAGTAAGGTAGGTAAGAACGTAATTGCAAGTTAAATACAGTTAAAGTAGTGTACAAACAAATCTAAGTTCCAGTTTTAGTCTAAGTCTGCTAAGGTCAGAACCTAAGTGTTATTCCCCAGCAGAGTCGCCATGTTGTTGCATCCTATTTTGCACAAGTCAAAACAAGACCCAACTTGTGGTTTCTCTTTTGTTGATGAAAGAGAGTCGCCACCTAATATTTAAATGTATACTAGGGTAACTATTTAATTACTAAAGTCATATTCTTTATTAGTTCACTAACCTGTGAGATTTTGGATAAGGGTTCTTATTCTTCTAAGGGGAAGGTGTTAGGCACCCCTTAACATCTACCTGAGGCAGCTCCATAGGACTTAGGTTAGTTGTTTGTATTCTGCTTAATTAATATTAGAGAGGCATGACTTTCTGTTTATCTAAGTGAGAGTATGGAATTAATAAAGAGGGATCCGAGATTTTTTAAACAAAAGGGTACGAATTTAGAAAGAGTCTTGAAAACTACTGTTTAGTGTAGTTAAAAGAGTGTTAAAAATGAATTGTTTGTACGAACCATGTACAAAACCTTTTGTTTTAAAAGAATGGATGTTCATGTAATTCTAAGATGTTGTAAACAAATGTGTCCAAGATATATCTTGACTTTTGAAATTGCTTAAATCTTAGGTTTGAGGGGATATTCGAAAGTCTTTGCTGGGCGGCAACATATAAGTTTTGAAAGAGTCAATTTCTTTTTAAGAGGTTAGCCTTGCGATTCGTTTTTGGTTTTGAAAAAAAAAAAGGAACTGTCGCCTTGGCTAAGTTATTTTCAGCTTCAAAATCTTCATGAAAAGGTTAGTAAAACATATCGGATTAACAACGTGAGCAGCACATGACAGATGAATTAAAATGGTTACTATCTAGTATTTGTTTTAACCCTATGTTATTAAGGCTTGCCTAAGTTATTTATGTAATTCAAAAGGTAAAGCAAAACACTAAATCAAATATGACGAGAGCAATGTTATATACATGTAATAGAATATAAATAACGAGATCTAATGAAACAGTAAAGGGGTAAGGAGTGACTTTGGTTTGGGCCTGAAAGAGGTAGGACCATCAATCAACATGGATGGACAACAGTAAACTCCAGACTTTCGGATGCACTGGGATGAGGTTTGGGCCTGGGTTCTTTGAGAACTCAGCAGGCCCAGTGTACATGTTCAAAAAAGAAAGAGAGAAAGTCGTTAGTCATAATGCTCTATAGGTACAGTCATACATGGAGTGTGTAAGTAATGACTTGGACAAAAATATAACAAACTAACAGTACTTAAATATTATGAAAGGTTATACTAATATGAGGTCACATATGGTTAAGTAATTTACATTGGACACCTTTCGTTGTCATTAAATACTAAACCCAAAAGGAGTAATGATTATCAATGGATTAAAGGCTAAGGGTAGAGCTGCACTCAAGGTCAAATCCCCCTTTGAATTCCCTGACACTTCAAAGTTCCCAAGGGTCTCAAGGGCCCATGGCAATGCTTGTTCCAGGGAGAGCATCTCAACCAAGAGTTAAACTCTACTTCCAAATACCCCCAACCATTAATGACTCACTCTTCCCGCCAGGTTTAAGTGCCAATGAGGCACTTTCAATGTGATCCAAATCACCATAGCAATACCATACCACGAAAGCATATACCTTTCCTAGTAGGGCCAAACAGAATATCATAAGGGTACAAGGCAATTTTATTTGTATTTTTTTATAACCATGTTTCCAAATCAAGTAGATAATTAACACATTGAACAGGTCCAAAAGGCTAAGTTTCATACACACATAGAGGCAGAGATATTATCATGCTACCACTGAAGAACCAAACATCTGGGATCAGGTATCTTAAGGATAGAGGAAGAGCACACAAATCAAATCTTCAACAGTTTATGAATAAAAATGTATTTGCCTTGAGCGCTCTTAATTAGACTAAGCACTGATTGGTTTAACTCAAATCTCGTCTGTAGCACACACAAGTTATCAATACTACTGGAAGCTTTTGAAAGTACCAACAAAGATTTAGGCAAACAGTCATAGTCAGAACCTCTACAGATGCTATTAGAGATACCAAAATATAATCAAAGTTTCAATAAGACTACAGGTTCATATTTTTAAATGGAACTCCTAAGAGTGCTTAGCAGCATCTGCCGAGCTTAAACCACACACCTAAATATGCTTGCTAGTCAAAGATAATATTAGTATAATATCGTATCCACATGGATTGGATTTAAACAGTATTGTCATAGTTTGTAGCTAGATTGCAATCCAAGATGATCAACAGTTGAGATTCATATGATTAAGAACTAAAATTGACTAAGACTCTAGATATAATTGACTAATGACAATTGGACAAAAGTAAGCAAAGAAGATATCAATGGGAGAAAATAGGGGTTGATTGGATAGGTTCAAGATAATTGTCTGGGATTTAACTCTAGTTAATTCACTTCTAATGTTCAAGCGAGTCTTTCGAATTCACTCAATTATTAGTTCAAACGTTTAGTAGAAACTCCTCTCTCGATTAAGTCTCAACCTCACAATATGAACCAATTTACGCTCGGTGAAGATATGCAAGAATTCATAGTGGATTGGTCTTTAAGAGAACCTCTTTCGATTATCCTCCTAACTAGGTCTAAACAATAATGCAACTAGCTCTCTCGATTACTAAGAAGAATCAATGAATTCAACCAACAAGATAATGCAAAAGCATCACAAGTTATGCCTCTCTCGATTACATGAGCATGTGAATATAGATGCAATAATTAAAATACCCAAAATGATTCAATACATAGAAAATAGAGTTAATATCCACAAACAATCATCAAAACACTAGATCCATCAATCCCTAAAGAGAACTACTCCATAGATATGGAGTAATTCATCACAAATATAAAGAAAAGCATAAAACAATCCAAATTCTTGTCTTGAGTGAGGATTGAATGATGAATTCCTTATACTTTCGCTTCTCCACCTTGTCTCTAGCCTCCTTAGGTCTTAGATGTGTCAAAAGTCCCAAAAATAACGTTTTTCCATGTATTTATACTAAGTAGGGTCAGGCCCGGATGAAAACACCTTTTCCTACGTGAATTTGGATAATACTCTGTAAAAATTGCACATGCCTGCCGCATGGGGCGACGAGCCAGGCGGGGCGGTTGTGGGGAATCCAGAGAGCTTGTAATTTGACAGGAGCAGAATAATGTGCAGCCGCTGCGCCCCACACGCCGCTCCACGTGCCGCTGCTGTGGAAGTTTCTCAGGGTAAATCTTTTTCGCTCGCTTTTTGATATCCAGGCTTGGTCCTTGACCCCCGAACGTGACCCCGCCTTAATTTCTTGGGCTTTTACTCAGACTTCAAAGCTCCAAATCACTCGAATTAGCTCCATAACATTTACATCGCTTGGAATCCTCCTACAAGGCATAAAATACACAATTAGTGCAAAACACTAGCGATTAAAGCTCAAACTCTATTAAAGTGTAGTAAATTCGAGTGCAATGAGCGACTAAAACACGAGATTATAGCCTACTATTAACACCCCACACTTGAACCAATTGTCGTCCTCGAGCAATCAAACTACAGTTCATATAGACATGACCTTTTTAAACAACTCTCGTACTCACCATACCAAGAATATTAAAAACAGACTAAGTACAATACCGTAACATCCTAGCCTCAAAATTTGACTCAAAAGCACCACGCATTATTTATAACCTGCTCACTCTCTAACACAGAGGTCAAGCATTACCTTTCCTTCGTGAATCAAGTGCCTCACACAACAATAGAGAGTAGTTCCACACACTATAGAAATTAAGAATAATTAGGAACTCAAGATAGAACGAATTCGCTCACTCTCAGAAACAACATTCATGTGCCACAAAAGACGTACCATAAGCTTGCCCGTGTGTACTACTCTACTAAGTGAGCTCACTCAGTCAAGGATCAAGTAGGACTTTATTTGGTTGTAATGTAGGCTGCGGGATGGGTATGATATATTTAGATATAAGAGTGACTACACCTCCCTAAGAACTTTTAATACATACAATTAGCCATTCAAAACCCCACACTTATGTCAAACCAAAACTCCACCTTCACATTAATATATATTAAATCCCTACTTCTTTAAGAAAAATTACATCAAGTTACCACTATCAAGGAATATTTTTCACAATCATACACATATTTTTTCTTTCTTTTTCAATTCAAGTGGCTCTTTCTTTTTTAAAACATTGCACCTTTCTCCTTACTTTATTAGTTCCACTCAAAAGCCAAATCAACACCCCACACTTCAACTTTTACAAAGTTCATAACAAATTCAAGTGCTCAAGAGAGGTAAATGGTTCAAATAGTTGGTCAATTCAAACAAATGGCTAAGGCTTGAAATGTGGTTGCCAAAGAAACATGATTACAGGTTCAAAGGGGTTAACTACGATACATATCAATTAGGTGGGTAAAAGCATATATCTGGCTCAACAAAGAAATGCCTACATCACTTCCCAGACTGAACAAAACTACTATTTCGTTTTGTAAACACACGAGGCAAGTTCTAGACAACAAACACAATGCACAGAATCACACCAAAACCTCACACACATGGCACATAACTCACTCAAGATTGGATCATAAAAACACTTTAGTCAAAGCAGTTAAGCCAAGTTAAGATCATACAGTTTAAGGCACTAATGCAAGAGTCAAAAACTGAGCCAAAGCGTCACAACTAAAGCACTCACTATTCTCAAGGAATGATAAAGTTAAGAGACATTGTCTTCAGTTAAAATCATAGCACAAGGTTTCCTACTCCTAACAAAATAAAAACTAACTACACTCGGTTCAAACAAAACCCTTGAAAAAGAACCACGGCACAAAGAAAAACCAAGGGGGAATTATTACACTACCTAACAAAAGAAAATCTTTTTTTTTCTTTTTCTTTCAACTTTAATCCCTCAAGAAACCCGTTGAATGATATCCATCGTCGGGGAATCAAAATGTTTTTCAATTTTTATGGTTTTTAAAAAAAAATATTTTCACTACTAAAACAACAAAAACTAACTAACACATAAACATACAACATACAAATATTCGCCATCCCACACTTTAAATTGTGGCATGTACCCATGACACACAATTAAAAAGCATAAGGTAAAGGAAACTTCCCTGAACCTCTAGTCGGATCCAGGTCGAAATTGGGATCCATTCCTCGCCTTCGAACCAATGCGCACATCCATGCGGATAGCTTCTTCTCAGCCTTTTTGGGATACACCCCATACTTATCTTTTCCACTCGTTGCAGCCTTTTCTTTCAAACTCTTCAGCTTCCACTCAACACTTGCAGCTGGCTTCTCCTTTTTCGCCCCCGTTTCTATATTCATGTCAAAAGTTACAGTCTCCTCCCCCACTCTACGCATGGGTTTTCTATCATGTATATCTAATATTGCGCTACCCGGTGCTAAAAATGGTCTTCCTAAAATGAGAAGGACCTCTTTATTCTCCTCCATATTTACTACAATAAAGTCCACAACATATACAAACTTATCTACTCGTACTAAAACATCTTCCACTACCCGTACTCAACCTCACGATATGAACCAATTTACGCTCGGTGAAAATATGCAAGAATTCGTAGTGGATTGGTCTTTAGGAGAACCTCTTTTGATTATCCTCCTAACTAGGTCTAAACAATAATTCAACTAACCTCTCTCGATTACTAAGAAGAATCTATGAATTCAACCAACAAGATAATGCAAAAAAATTACAAGTTATGCCTCTCTCGATTACATGAACATGTGAATATAGATGCAACAACTAAAACACCCAAAAAGATTCAATACATAGAAAATAGAGTTAATATCTACAAAAAATCATTAAAACACCAGATTCATCAATCCCTAAAGAGAACTACTCCATAGATATGGAGTAGTTCATCACAAATATAAAGAAAATCATAAAGCGATCCAAACTCTTATCTTGAGTGATGATTGAATGATGAATTCCTTGTGCTTTCGCTTCTCCACCTTCTCTCTAGCCTCCTTAGGTCTTAGATGTGTCAAAAGTCCCAAAAAAAACATTTTTTCCATGTATTTATACTAAGTAGGGTCGGGCCCGGACGAAAATACCTTTTCCTACGTGAATTTGGAAAATACTCTATAAGAATTGCGCAGGTGCGCCGCATGGGGCGACGCGCCAGGCGGGGCAGTTGTGGGGAAATATAGAGAGCTTGTAATTGAAAGGAGCAGAAAAATGTGCAGCCGCGGCACCCCACGCACCGCGGCTATGGAAGTTTCTCAAAGTAAATCATTTTCGCTCGCTTTTTGATATCCAGGCTTGGCCGTTGACCCCCCCCAACGCGATTCCAGCTTAATTCCTTCGGATTTTACTCAGACTTCAAAGTTCCAAATCACTCGAATTAGATCCATAACTTTTACATTGCTCGAAATCCTCCTACAAGGCATCAAATACACAATTAGTGCAAAACACTAGCGATTAAAGCTCAAACTCTATTAAAGTACAGTAAATTCGAGTTCCATAAATGACTAAAACACGAGATTATAGCCTACCATCAGCATCTCAGGCCACCTGTCTTACTTATCTTTTTAAAGTTAATGATAATACATCTCTCTGAGAACATTAACCTCACACTAATCTCACTAAGAATAAGAAGGTTGTTATATCCAAGCAGTAGTAACAAGAGATTTTTCTTAGAGTTCACAAACTAGGTTCATTTTATTTTGAAAGAGAGGAGAGCCTAATGCAGCTTCAAGACAGTGCAAACATGCATGAAATTATTGAAGAACCACAATGAGTGCAGGATCACAAAAACATATACAAAGGTACTTAGTAGAGATCATAAACTAGGTCTTGACTTATATCAGATGATGAGTTGTTAGCTTTATTTGAAGGTCAAAGCACATTGCAATATTCAGGCAAAGAAAAATCATCTCAAAGTCCTTAATTAGTTCTAATAGCGGATTATAGTAGACTTAGATAAATTCAACATGTTTTAATAATACTGGATGCACAAGCATGAGCATTACGGACAAACAGAGAAGGATGCAAAACTTTCATTCAAGTACATACATAAGGTGTTTCAACCAAGGTTATTGTCACACTTCCTTTTTTTCGAGGGATATGGGATAGGGGAGTTTTTCTAGATAAAGTGACATTATTCGAAATAAGATTATTTATTTAATCAGAGTCGCCACTTGGAATAATTCATTATGGTGTCCCAAGTCACCGGTTTATTTTAAAATTCCAGATCGAGGAAATTTGACTTTATTTGTGGTCTGCGAACACAGAAGACCGGGTGAGAAATTCTGTTAACCCGGGAGAAGGTGTTAGGCATTCTCGGATTTCGTGATTTTAGCACGGTCACTCAATAGTTAACACTTGGCCTAATTAACTAATTTGTTACACGTTTTAGAACCTTTTGTGCATTACTGCTTTTACACCGCTTTTGATTATTCTTAAACAATTATGGAACTTATTTACACAAGTCGCAGTGTTGCGCACTCGTATTTGAGTTTACGTATCATGACTTTGCCACGGGAACCGTACCCACAGTCATGATGATTTATTTAAACTCACCTATGCAAACTACGATACATTGAGAACTACATTTTTTCTAATTAGCTGGGTAATTCACTGTAAGGCCAGAAATTGCGAAAATTCTTTGTAGGCTCAACCTTGGGATTCTTGGCAGATTCATTAACTAAACCAAATTGGAAGGATTATAATTCTAAACTTAGGTTCATTTTTATTATGTTGGGGCCGACCGAGAGCGAGCCTGCCCGGGCTACACGTGAGGCCCTTCAAAGCATCTGTTGGCCTCGATTTGATCTGTTGGCCCCAGTGTAATCTGTTGGCCTCGATTTTAATCTATTGGCCTTGGTTAATCTACTGGCCTCGGTTTTAATCTGCTGGCCTCAGTTTAACTAATTCGTGTCGATGGCCTCTACCAAATTCCTTTATGGGGGCCAACTTAAGTGATGATGGGCTCCTGATCGAAGCCAAATCGTATACACTTCTAGATGGGCTTTTCAATCCTCAAATTTGATCAATTGGTGATCGAGCTCGAGGACTATGGGCTCCTGATCGAAACCATACCGCCTAGGCTTCTACGTAGATTCTTTCGATCCTCGAATTCGATCAACCAGTGATCGAGCTCGAGGGCTGACTGACTTTAGCTTCACCGATGTCCCTTAAAACATGACTGCTTAACTAAACAACTACCGAGCTAAGGTCCAGATTAAAGTCTGAGTAACTTTCACTCAGTATAGCATTTAAACATAACTAAACAGTAATGCCTGAGCATTGGAGCATCAGATAAAGTCTTCGAAACAACAAGCAATTATAGTTTAAGTTTTAGCTCAAAACAGACAGTGCCATTAACAGAACAATAACAACACGAAGCAATGAGCAGTTACAACTTAGATTTCAACTCAAATAGACGGTGTCATTAATGGATCAATACAAATAGAAACTTGCAGAGGATATTATAAGCTCAAAAAGGCAAGCATGGTCGTGAAATTTACTCATCATCTTATGTACCTCAAAGAAGGATTACAAGTGAAATCTTTACGTATCTAGAAGCAGAAATCCATAGAAAGAAATTGACGAGGTAGAAGTCAGAATCGACAAGTGAGCTTCAATGGCAAAGAACAGCGACAGACTCCAACAACTGACTCAAGCAAATCATAGCTAGAATGTTGTTTCTAACCCCAGAAGATGAAGTAGAGTTTTCAGAATTTTTTTTCTCTGTCCTTTTGCTAAGTTTATATTTTTAGATGCTCTCTTTCTTCGTTCTCTTTATCTATTCGTTTTCTCTCTATCTCTTTTTCTCTCTGTTTTCTTCCTCATGTTCTTCTTCTTTTGTGTGTCTCTCTGTTCTGTGTTCTCCTCTATGTGTCCCTCTGTCTCTGTGTGTGTGTGTGTGTGTGTTTCTGCTCTGTGAGCATGCTTATATATTGGAGGCTGGGTTCCAGAGAGTGGGGGAAAAGGAATATTTCAGCGCTAAATCCGGGTCTAACAGAAGCAATATTTTGTAACTAACATGCCAGCTGCCCTGTTGGCAGTTACATATTTCTTTTTAAGCCCTATTCTTTTAATTTTATTCTTAAGCCCCTCTAAAGTTTAATTGTCTTTTGAACAATCCCCTTAACCCGCCTAAGTATACACTTACTAAATTGAGACTAATAGATCTGCCTATCAAGTAAGGCTGGTCTCCATTTCGACCCCAAACCATCGGATCGAGGTAAGAGACGAATTTCGAGCCACTGGTCGAGGGGCGATCGATGGCTGAGATCGAGGACGAGGGAGATGAGGGGCGTCTCTAGGGTTTGTTCGAGGGGAGGGTCGAGATGGGTTTCGAACCGTCGAATCGGGGGTGAGCAATGGCTGGGGATCGAGGGCAGGAGAGACGAAGGGCATCTCTGGGGTTTGTTCGAGGGGGAATCGAGATGGGTTTCGAACCGACCAGAAGTTGGGCTTAAAAAACAGTGGCCCGATTCGATTTAGCTTAATAGCCTTTTTTTTTTCTTTCTTTAAATCTTTGTGGAAATAGCCATATTGCTTTTAATTGCATTTATTTTGTAGGAATATTTTCGTAGGGCAAAAATTGCGTGCTTAAAACTGCCCCTCTTTGCTCGAGAACATGAAGAATTTTTCGGCAAAGATAAAGCGAGCAATTTTTGCCCGTTTGATACTCCGTGTGAAGCATTTGGAAAAATGTTTGACCGAACCTTGCTTCAAAGGTTGCCTACATATCCTTGGCTATAAAGGAATCAGGTCAGTATAGTTCTGGAAGTTTTGGTATCTGGGACTACCGAAGAAATTGTGATCTCACTACTGTTGTTGCTGTTACTTCTTGTTGAACTCCTTATTACACCATAATCAAAATGAAAAGAAACTAAACAGGACTATCAGCTATGAGTTACA
Organism: Nicotiana obtusifolia; assembly: GCA_002018475.1. Classification (NCBI taxonomy): domain Eukaryota; kingdom Viridiplantae; phylum Streptophyta; class Magnoliopsida; order Solanales; family Solanaceae; genus Nicotiana; species Nicotiana obtusifolia. Next base: position 71,628 of record MCJB01048597.1, on the reverse strand, counting down.
AGATTCCTATCTATAAGTCTTTTGAAGCTTGATCTTGAATCTTGACTGATTCTTCATGCAGATTCTGATTTGAATCTTGGTGCTTGCTGGCTGCAGGTGCTAGTTCATTCTTCTACAACTTCTTTTGATTAAAGCAGGGATTGCAATACTCGTGACTTTGGTCATGTCTTGAACGTTCCACATCTTTTATCTGCTTCTGCATTTTGGACTCAACTCTTTTCTTTTCTTTCTTATTCTAGGTTGAAACTTCTTCTTCTGGTAAACTCGTACCCTGTGCCTCGAGATAAAACCTGCTCAGACATTAAAAAAAAATACAAACAAACAAACGAACGAAATTTTTTCGCCCCAGTTTTCACTATGAAAAATTTCGTGAGTTATTTGTGACCAAACTCTGTGCTACTTCATTATTGAAAGCAATAAAAGTCGGGAATGGTATACTTGGTGAAAACCTGATTCTTTGAGAATGATGTTCTTTGATTGTTAAAATGATGCCCCAACTAGGGAGTGAAAATCCTATGTTGGAAAAGAAGACTAGGGAGTGGAGACCCTAAGTCCAAAATAAAATCAACTAAGGAGTATAGCCCCTATATTGGAAAAGAAGACTAGGGAGTGGAGACCCTATGTCTAAAATAAAATCAACTAGGGAGTGGAGACCCTATGTTGGAAAAGAAGACTAGGGAGTGGAGACCCTATGTCTAAAATAAAATCAACTAGGGAGTGGAGATCCTATGGTGGAAAAAGAGACTAGGGAATGGAGACCCTATTTCTAAGATAAATCAACTAGGGAGTGGAGACCTTATGTTGGAAAGAGACTAGGGAGTGGAGACCCTATGTCTAAAATAAAATTAACTAGGGAGTGAAGACCCTATGTTGGAAAAGAAGACTAGGGAGTGGAGACCCTATGTCTAAAATAAAATGAACTAGGGAGTGGAGTCCCTATGTTAGAAAAGAAAACTATGGAGTGGAGAACCTATGTATAAAATAAAGTCAACTAGGGAGTGGAGACCCTATGTTGGAAAACGAGACTAGAGAATTGTGTACCCTATGCTAAAACTAACCAAGAAGGATTTTTTTTGTTGAGAAAAATCATTTTAATTTTTTATTTTTTGAGAAAATCATTCTTTTAAATAAATTGCCCCAACGCTTATTTTCTGAGGGCGTGAACAAATGACCCTTTTTTTGAAAAAAAAATCCAGACTTTTTTTTTTTAATTATCCTAGGAGAAAATTCATCAGACTAAGTTTTTATCTTAGGAGAAAGATTCATCAGACTAAGACTTCTATCCTAGGAGAAAATTCATCATACTAGGTTTTCTATGTTAAGAGAAAGATCCATCAGACTAAGACTTCTATCCTAGGAGAAAATTTCATCAGACTAGGTTTTCTATCTTAGGTGAAAGATCTATCAGACTAAGACTTCTATCCTAGGAGATAATTTTATCAGACTAGGACTTTTATATTTATTTTAGAAGAAAGATTCATCAGACTAAGATTTTTATCCTAGGAGAAAGATTCATCCGACTAGGTCCTTTTTTTTGTTATCTTAGGAGAAAGATTCATCAGACTAAGATTTTTATCCTAGGAGAAAATTCATTAGACTAGGTTTTTATATCTTAGGAAAAAGATTCATCAGACTAAGTTTTTATATCTTAGGAGAAAAATTCATCAGACTAAGTTTTTTTATCTTAGGAGAAAAAATTCATCAGACTAAGACTTCGATCCTAGGAGAAAGTTCATCAAACTAGATTTTCTTATCTTAGAAGAAAGATTCATCAGACTAAGATTTTTATCCTAGGAGAAAATTCATCAGACTAGGTTTTTTATATCTTAGGAGAAAAATTCATCAGACTAAGACGTCTATCCTAGGAGAAAGTTCATCAGTCTAGGTTTTTTTGTCTTAGGAGAAAAGATTCATCAGACTAAGACTTCTATCCTAGGAGAAAATTTCATCTTACTAGGACTTCTATCTTAGGAGAAAGATTCATCCGACTAAGACTTTTATCCTAGGAGAAAATTCATCAGACTAGATTTTATTTATCTTAGGAGAAAGATTCATCAGATTAAGATTTCTATCCTAGGAGAGAGTTCATCAGACTAGGTTTTCTTATCTTAGGAGAAAAAATTCATCAGACTAAGACTTCGATCCTAGGAGAAAGTTTATCAGACTAGATTTTCTTATCTTAGGAGAAAGATTCATCAGACTAAGATTTTATCTTAGGAGAAAATTCATCAAACTAGGTTTTTTATATCTTAGGAGAAAAATTCATCAGACTAAGACGTCTATGCTAGGAGAAAGTTCATCAGACTAGATTTTTTGTCTTAGGAGAAAGATTCATCAGACTAAGATTTTTTGTTGGGAGGAAAATCCATCAGACTAGGATGTATTACCCTAGGAGGAAAAATGTGAAGAGCAATGGCAAGATTTTATGCACACTAGCAAGACAAATAAAGGCAAAGATTTGAGAAACTTCCCTTTGTCGGCTCTTCTCTTCTCTTCTTTTTTTTTTTTTGGAACCACTTTCCTTGCATGACTTTGTTCCTGTTTCAGACAAAGAAAATTTTGTCAATTTTAAAAGTGGTGGTCGGTTTGTGGTCTTGAGTCTTGGGCAGCTTGGCTTTGTGTCATCCAGCCTTTGGAAGACTGACTGTATTGGTAGTTGGTTGAATTGCTGGGAGACTCTGTTGTTGCTTTCAAGGGACCTTTATTTTCTGTATCAAACCTGATTGTTTACCCAGTGCCATTTGTGTTTTGTGGCTCAATCAGTCTTATCTCAAAAATAGATTTCTTTTCTTGGATAACTCTTTCTGATACCTTGAATGGCTTTTGCTTTTGAAGCAATTTATCTGACAGAGAGAATCACAACTGGTAAATGCCTTTTGCATGATGTGCACACTTCATAGTCCTTGTTCAGTACTACAGGGAGTCCTTGATTAACTTTGATGTTATCTTTGCTTGCTTTAGCCAAATAGGTTGACAAGAGTCTCTTGGGGGGGAGCCTTTGCATGAATCCTCAAAGTATGTTTACTGTAACAACTGAGCGTGATGGGAAAATTTACTTTGTGCAACTGAAAAGCTAGTAGCAGATTTTGAAATCTTTTCTTGCTTGTTTTGACAAGGACTGACTCAGAGTGAAGGACACAATGATGCAAAAAAATAATATTAACAAGAAATGCATCTGTCGGGAAGAACATAAGGAAGAGTTTTTTATTTTTATTTATTTTTGTTTTGCGGTAACTAGCCTTAATGATCATGACATGCATTTTGGACTTAACGGCTTGATCTATCAAACTGATCAAATCTTCCTTTTACCATTCTTATGACCTTGAAGTCGGGCTTATTCATGCCAATCCTTTGCATCAGCTTCACGACTCACTTTCGACTAGTGGTGCCCCGAGGGATTTTTCGTAAAGTTTGCCACAACAAGTCTCTCTTATTTATTTATCTCTGCTTACTTTCGCCTTACAGTGCCTGTGAGGGTTTTCGCTAGTACGACTCTCTCTTGTTTTTTTCCTTGAGTGAGAACCATGACCATGTCCTTCATATGACAACCATTGCTCATTGCGGATTTCCCTTGGCATTCTCAAAATTGATCAAGAGGTCTTATTTGGAAGGCTTTTGGATATGGTTAGAAAGAAAGGACGGCACTAAGGCTCAAAGTAGACTCAATATGATGGGTTGTACATTTAAAACTCTTGGAATCGACTCTTTCAAGAAACTAAAACAAACTCATGCCCCAGTTTTAGATACTGGACTTTTTTTTTTCTTGAATTCTTATTTGGTTGGACCGAACCATGTAAGGCTGCTTGCATATCCTTTTTTTTAAGGAATCAGGTTAAACGTAGTTCAAACATCTGACCTAACTTTTTTTTTAATCTTTCATTCTTTTTCTTTCTTTTTTTTTTCTTTTCTTTTTTTTTTTCAAACACAAGTTGCCCCAACCTTTATTTTCTCGGGGGCATGGACCTTTGACTATTCTTTTCTTGTCTTTTTTTCTTTTTGTTTTTCACTTGAACTTTCTAAGAGTTGCCCAGTTTGTACTCTTGGGTATGGACTTTTTTTTTTCTTCTTATTTTTCTTGACTTTTAACTCTAAACTTAATTTCAAAAGATGGTGGTCAGGGAAAATAACATAGGCTCAAAAGGGGTAACGAAGGGTATAAATGTTTAGATAGCAGAAAAAGGGCCTCCCAGCCTCGAGTACGCAAAACATAGTATCCTTTCGCGATCACAACATTGATGAACATGTCTATCTTCTTGGTGTGTCATGGTCGAAGGACACTCTCCGTCCATTAATGTCAAACTTTCCAACAAACTTCAATTGATTCTTCCTCAAACCCGACCTTCACAATGATTTGAAGGTACAGATCATTAACCTCTACGGGTATGAATTTTACTCGAGCTTAATTCCAAAGTGTTTCGACTCTTTATTCATCTTCAAAAGTGTCTTCTTCTCAGTTGGCCAATTCAAGACTAAGTCAGTTTTCTAGGATCTGGCCAAAAATTCCACATGCATGTCATGTCACTAGAACTAGCAGGAAAATGATTAAGCATAGAATGACACAAAAGGACAAACTGTATTTCATTGAGTAAAGGACGGAAAGATTGGACAACAAGACAAATAACCTAAAATCTGAGTTACAACCCTAAGATAACCCAGATAATGAAAATAGCAACAGACAAACAAACAAGACTCACATAGCCAAAATAGAGGGATGGAAGGGTTTGACTGAATAAAGCAGATAAAATCTGGATCACAACCCTGAAATAACCCAGATAATAGAAAAAACATCAAAACAAGCTACCAAGATTCCTTCCTAGTGAGGAGGGAATGACTTTTCAATTGCTAAGCTTGACATTTAGCCACAAATTTGCTCATCAAAAATCACCAGTGCCTTCTCAAATTTCAATATCATTAACTTCAGTCAGCAAGTACCCAAAAGGATTCTCATGTTCCATATCACCATGTATCATCCCCACAAAGTGTGCATCATCATGTGCCGGTAAAGGATTCTGCGCGATATTCTGGGTGTCACTGTCTTGGATCACAATAAGTTTTTCCTGGATCATCCTTTCTATTTCTCTTTTTAAATCCCAACAGCTTTCAATATCGTGCCCCTGAGCATTGGAATGGTATTCACACCTTTTAGAAGGGTCAAAGATTCTTGCATGTTGGTCCACATAATTTGGATGAATAGGTGCAATCATGTCATAATGCTTTAATTTCTCAAACAAACTTGCATAGGACTCTCCTATTGGTGTAAAATTATCTTTCAACCTTTGTTCCCTTCTATACCCCTAGGTTGGATGTGGGTTATAGGGTACTTAAAAATTTTGTGGAGGTTGGTGGACATTTTGCGGTGCTGGTGCTCGCCTTCTGGGGTATCTTAGTGGCTGGACAGCATACTGAGGTGGAGCAATACAGGATTGTGGGTTCTGAGGTGGATAGTGGACATCGGGGAACATACATAGATCCTTGAAGGAAATACTCTTCGGACCTGCCAACCCTTGCATGTTTTTCAACTGTTGTTCTAAGCTTTTCATTTTTTAGGCCATTTCTTCCTGTGCCATCTTTCGGGCTGGCTTCTCAATCTTTGCAGGAAGATCAAATAAGTATGAGTGGTACTCAAGAGAGTGGTACTGTTCTTGCTAGGTAGTAAGTTGTGACTCGTGACTTTTCTTCTGTGCCACTATCGACTGTGGGATGGTGAAGACGAGCATAACAGTAGCGGTTGTCTGATTGGTTGTCAATGGCACACTTCGGGAGCGCGCAACAGAAGTTCCAGCTATAGTCATACAATTGGGATAAAGACTGAACCTAGGTGGATAGGATTGATCAGACAATAAGACTGGAATGGTAGTAGTCGAGATGGATGTAAACTCTGGGAAACCATGAATAGAAAAAGGCGGTCCTTGGCCATTGGCCCTTGCCTGACACATTTCGGTCATTTGCTGTTACAATATTCTATTTTCCTCAACCACAGTAGACTCTTGTTGAACCCTCTGACCCTGAGTCTCTTGACCACTCGCAACAACTTCGATGTCAGTTGTCATTGGTTTTCTCTTGGATCTTGTGAATTCTGGATGTGTTGCCAGCTTACCACAAACCGACCACTTTCTTCACCATTCAAAACAAAAACAGGTTAGAATAGACTCAGCCAGTCCTTATTATTATCATCAATCATTTTTTTTAACACTTTTTTTCTTTAAAATGGACGATCGAACCTGATGTGAGTTGCCTACGTATCATGTGGGAACATGAACAGATCTTGCGTAGTTCGGAAAGATCAAAAATAAAGTAAATAAACAAACTCATTTTTTTGGATTTTTATTTATTTATAGAAATCAGACCATGATAGTTTCTAACAACGAAAATATTTTTGGATTTCGTATCTTTTTTTTCTTTTTTTTTTTGGAAATTTTCGGAAGACTCCTAAAGAAGAAAAGAAAATATTTTTTGAATTTTTTTTCTCTTTTTTTTTTTTTGAAAATTCTCAAAAGAAAGACCTCTAAAGAAGAAAGAAAATATTTTTGAATTTATTTTTGTTTTGATTGTTGATTTTTTTTTTTGGAGAAAAACTTCTAAAGAAGGAAAATATAATTTTGGATTTTGATTATATTTTTTATTTATTTCGAATAAAAGACTTCTAAAAAGAAAGAAAATATTTTCGGTTTTAAAATTTTATTATTTGGGATTTTCTATGGAAAGACTTCTAAAGAAGAAATTAAAGGAAAATATTTTTGGATTTTTGAAAATTGGGGGCCGGAACCGATGAGGTTTGCCTACGTATCTCATATCCGGTGAGAATCAAACCCGCGTAGTTTGGTCGAAGGCGAGAAATCTATCAAAGCCTTAGTCTATTTTTCAATAACTTCTGAGTAAAATCAGACACAGTTCGATTTGAACATAGGGATTTTATGAAAACAGATGAATTTCACTCTCTTATTTTCCTCTTCTTGTTTTTTTTCTTTTTTTCTTTTTAATTTTCTTTCCCTATTCTGAAAGCCGATAAACAAACAAACCAGATCAAACAAATGTACAAGTAGCACATAAGATGCATCAGGATAGTCTTCTTAGTTTCGGGTACACCTGTCCTAGACGGACCCAACCCCTGTGTTGAGTCCCCAAAATCGAATGCACGTGATTGAAACAAACTTTCCTACTAGGGATCCGACATGAGCCTATGTTATTTTAGGTTTGAATCCTGGGGTGTGTTGTTCAAGACCTGGCTTACCCGAGCTGATGACTCGAGCCGGGGGAGGGGGGAGGGGCAACGTACCGGGAACCAAAAGGCCATCCGGCTTTATAACTGATCCGATCCTCGTTCTAAATTAGGGATATGACACTCTAACATAAAAGAAGCCACGCCAGCGTGCGCTTCCCAGAAGATTTAGAAGACTCTGAGAGAAGAAGGACTTTGTAGCAGTTTATATATATAGTTCACAGAATATCAAAGCGGTAAAAAGCGGCATTTAGCACATTAGGCTCAAAACACGTAAAATATCAGATAACAAATGAAAGCCAAGTATAACAGGTATTCTAAGCTCAAATTCTGAACCTTGAACCAGAGATTCTGGGTTTGTGTCCCCGGGAGAGTCGCCAAAGCTGACCCACCTCTTTTTTCCCGAGGGATATGGGATAGGGGAGTTCTTCCAGTTAAAGTGATATTTTTCTAAATGGAATTATTTATTTAATCAGAGTCGCCACTTGAAATAATTCATTATGGTGTCCCAAGTCATCAGTTTATTTTAAAATCCCAAATCGAGGAAATTTGACTCTATTTGTGGTCTGCGAACATAGAAGACCGGGTAACGAATTCTGTTAATTCGGGAGAAGGTGTTAGGCATTCCCGAATTTCGTGGTTTTAGCACGGTCGCTCAACAGTTAACACGTTGCCTAATTATCTGATTTATTACACATTTTAGAACCTTTTGTGCATTACTGCTTATACACCGCTTTTGATTATTCTTAAACAATTATGGAACTTATTTACACAAGTCGTAGTGTTGCACACTCGTGTTTGAGTTTACGTATCATGACTATGCCACGGGAACCGTACCCACAGTCATGATGATTTATTTAAACGCACCTAAGAAAACTATGACATTTGAGAACTACATTTTTCTAATTAGCTGGGTAATTCACTGTAAGGCAAGAAATTGCAAAAATTCTTTGTAGGGTCAACCTTGGGATTCTTGGCAGATTCATTCTCTAAATCAAATTGGAAGGATTATAATTCTAAACTTAGGTTCATTATTATTATGTTGGGGCCGACAGAGAGCGAGCCTGCCCGGGCTACACGTGAGGCCCTTCAAAGCATCTGCTGGCCTCGATTTGATCTGTTGGCCCCGGTTTAATCTGCTGGCCTCGATTTTAATCTACTGGCCTCGGTTAATCTGCTGGCCTCGGCTTTAATCTGTTGGCTTGGTTTAACTAATTTGTGCCCATGGCCCCTACCAAATTCCATTAGGGGGGCCAACTTAAGTGATAATGGGCTCCTAATCGAAGCAAATCGTATACACTTCTGCCTGGGCTTTTCAATCCTCAAATTTGAACAACCGGTGATCGAGCTCGAGGACTATGGGCTCCTGATCGAAACCATACCGCCTACACTTCTGCATAGATTCTTTCGATCCTCGAATTCGATCAACCAGTGATTGAGCTCGAGGGCTAACTGACTTTAGCTTCATTGATGTCCTTAAAACATGACTGCTTAACTAGACAACTACCGAGCTTAGGTCCAGATTAAAGGCTGAGTAACCTTCACTCAGTATAGCATTTAAACATAACCAAACAATAATGACCGAGCAGTGGAGCAACAGATAGAGTCTTCGAAACAACAAGCAATTACAGTTTATGTTTAAGCTCAAAACAGACAGTGCCATTAACAGAACAATACCAACACGGAGCAATGAGTAGTTACAACTTATATTTCAACTCAAAAAGATGGTGTCATTAACAGATCAATAGAAATAGAAACTTGCAGAGGATATTATAAGCTCGTAAAGGCAGGCATGGTCGTGAAATTTACTCATCATCTTATGTACCTCAAAAAGGGATTACAGGTGAAATATTTACGTACCTAGAAGCAGAAATCGATAGAAAGAAATTGACGAGGTAGAAGTCAAAATTGACAAGTGAGCTTCAGCAGCAAAGAACAGCAACAGACTCCAGCAACTGAATCAAGCAAATCACAGCTAGAATGCTGTTTCTAACCCCAGAAGATGAAGTAGAGTTTTCAGAATTTTTTTTCTCTATCCTTTTGCTAAGTTTATATATTCAGATGCTCTCTTTCTTCGTTCTCTTTGTCTATTCATTTTCTCTCTATCTCATTTTTTCTTTGTTTTCTTCCTCCCGTTCTTATTCTTTTGTGTGTCTCTCCGTTCTATGTTCTCCTCTGTGTGTCCCTATGTCTGTCTCCGTGTGTGTGTGTGTGTTTCTGCTCTGTGAGCATGCTTATATATTGAAGGCTAGGTTCTAGAGAGTGGGGGAAAAGGAATATTTCAGCGCTAAATCCGGGTCTGACAGAAGGAATATTTTGTAACTAACATGCCAGCTGCCCTGTTGGCAGTTATAGATTTCTTTTCAAGCCCTCTTCTTTTTGTTTTATTTTTAAGGCCCCCTAAAGTTTAATTGTCTTTTGAAAAACCCCCTTAACCCACCTAAGTATACACTTACTAAATCGAGACTAATAGGTCTTTCTATCAACTATGGCCAGTCCCCATTTCAATCCCAAATCGTTGGATCGAGGTGAGAGACGAATTTCAAGCCATTGGGTCGAGGTGCGATCGATGGCTGAGATCGAGGACGAGGGAGGTGAGGGATGTCTCTAGGGTTTGTTTGAGGGGAGGGTCGAGATGTGTTTCGAACCGTCGAATCGGGGGCGAGCAATGGCTGGGATTGAGGGCAGGAGAGATGAATGGCGTCTCTGGGGTTTGTTCGGGGGGGG
>MCJB01048597.1:36530-61662 GCA_002018475.1 Nicotiana obtusifolia | reverse complement strand
GGGGGGGGGGGGATCGAGAAGGGTTTCGAACCGGCCAGAAGTTGGGCTCATAAAACAATGGCCCGATTCAATTTAGCTTAATAGCCTTTTCTTTCTTTCTTTAAATCTTTGCGAAAATAGCCACATTGCTTTTAATTGCATTTATTTTGTAGGAATATTTTCGTAGGGAAAAAATTATATGCTTACACCACTCTCTCGAATCCGGCCTTCAATATATAGGCATGGTCATAGAGCAGAAAAGGGGGGTTGTTTCAGAGGACCTTCTTCTCCGAGGCAAAAAATCCTAGTTGCCCGCCTCTCCTCAGTCACTTTCTCACCTTCATACACACACACACACACAGAGAGACAGACAGAGGGACACATAGAGGAGAACACAAAATGGAGAGACACACAAAAGAAGAAGAACGGGAGGAAGAAAACAGAGAGAAAAAGAGATAGAGAGAAAACGAATAGATCAAGAGAACGAAGAAATAGAGCATCTAAAAAGATAAACTTAGCAAAAGGACAGAGTAATTTTTTTTTTTGAAAACTCTGCTTCATCTTCTAGGGTTAGAAACAACATTTTAGCTATGATTTGCTTTATTCAGTTGCTGGAGTTTGTTGCTGTTGAAGCTCACTTGTCGATTCTAACTTCTACCTCGTCAATTTCTTTCTATCGATTTCTGCTTCTAGATACATAAAGATTTCACCTGTAATCCTTCTTTGAGGTACATAAGATGATGAGTAAATTTCACGACCATGCTTGCCTTTTTGAGCTTATAATATCCTCTGCAAGTTTCTATTTGTATTGATTCGTTAATGACACCGTCTATTTGAGTTGAAATCTAAGTTGTAACTGCTCATTGCTTCATGTTGGTATTGTTCTGTTAATGGCACTATCTGTTTTGAGCTAAAACTTAAACAGTATTTGCTTGTTGTTTCGAAGACTCTATCTGATGCTCCACTGCTCGGTCATTACTGTTTGGTTATGTTTAAATGCTATACTAAGTGAATGTTACTCAGCCTTTAATCTGGACCTTAGCTTGGTAGTTGTCCAGTTAAGCAGTCATGTTTTAAGGGACATAGGTGAAGCTAAAGTCAGTCAGCCCTCGAGCTTGATCACTGGTTGATCGAATTCGAGGATCGAAAGAATCTACGCAGAAGCGTAGGCGGTATGGCCCCCCAAAAGGAATTTAGTAGGGGCCATCGACACCAATTAGTTAAATCGAGGCCAGCAGATTAAAACCAAGGCCAGCAGAATAACCGAGGCCAGCAGATTAAAATCGAGACAAGCAGATTAAACCGAGGCCGGCAGATCAAACTGAGGCCAACAGATGCTTTGAAGGGCCTCACGTGTAGCCCGGGAAGGCTCTCTCTTAGTCGCCCCCAACATAATAAAAATGAACCTAAGTTTAGAATTATAATTCTTCCAATTTGATTTAGCGAATGAATCTGCCAAGAATCCCAATGTTGACCCTACAAAGAATTTTCGCAATTTCTGGCCTTACAGTGAATTACCCAGCTAAATAGAAAAAATATAGTTCTCAAATGTCGTAGTTTTCTTAGGTGCGTTTAAATAAATCATCATGACTGTGGGTACGGTTCTCGTGGCATAGTCATGATACATAAAGTCAAATACGAGTGCGCAACAATGCGACTTGTGTAAATAAGTTCCATAATTATTTAAGAATAATCAAAAGCGGTGTATAAGCGGTAATGCACAAAAGGTTCTAAAACGTGTAATAAATCAGATAATTAGGTAAAGTGTTAACTGTTGAGCGACCGTGCTAAAACCACGGAATCCGGGAATGCCGAACACCTTCTCCCGGGTTAACAGAATTCTTTACCCGGTCTTCTGTGTTTGCAGACCATAAATAAAGTCAAATTTCCTCGATTTGGAATTTTAAAATAGACCAATGACTTGGGACACCATAATGAATTATTCCAAGTGGCGAATCTGATTAAATAAACAATCCCATTTCGAATAATCTCATTTTAATTGGAAAAACTCCCCTATCCCATATCCCTCAGGAAAAAAGAGGTGTGACAGCTCTGGAGTCTCCCAGCAAGGCAACCAACTACAATACACTCGGTCTTCCAAAGGCTGGATGATCACAAAGCCAAGCTGTCCAAGACTCAAGACCACAAATCGACCACCACTTTTAAAACTGACAAAATTTTCTTTGTTTGAAACAGGAACAAAGCAATGCAAGGAAAGTGGTTCAAAAAAAAAGAGAAATAAAAAGAGAAGAGAAGAGCCGACAAAGGGAAGTTTCTCAAATCTTTGCCTTTATTTGTCTTGCTAGTGTGCATAAAGTCTTGCCATTGCTCTTCACATTTTTCCTCCTAGGGTAATACATCCTAGTCTGATGGATTTTCCTTCCAATAAGAAATCTTAGTCTGATGAATTTTTCTCCTAAGATAAGAAAACCTAGTCTGATGAATTTCTCCTAGGATAAAAATCTTAGTCTGATGAATCTTTCTCCTAAGATAAAAAAAAAAAAAAACCTAGTCTGATGAACTTTCTCCTAGAATCAAAGTCTTAGTCTGATAAATTTTTCTCCTAAGATAGAAAACCTAGTCTGATGAATTTTCTCCTAGGATAAAAATCTTAGTCTGATGAATCTTTCTCCTAAGATAACGAAAAAGAAAAGACCTAGTCTGATGAACTTTCTCCTAGGATCTAAGTCTTAGTCTGATGAATTTTCTCCTAGGATAGAAATCTTAGTCTGATGAATCTATCTCCTAAGATAATAAATTAGAAAACCTAGTCTAATGAACTTTCTCCTCCGATTTACAAACAGGGTTGAGTTTCAAACCTTATTAATTCAAGTCAACAATATCATTAAGGATGTTCAAGACAAGGGAGAATTTATGCTAAGTAGATCTAACCTAGCTATACTGATTAAGGGTAAATATCTAAACATGACGAAGTTCTACTCAACCTACTGTCACAATAGTTATTGTCCAGTCATGGCAGACACAATTCAAGCTTAATTCATAAAAGATAACCTGATCATGACTGAATGCATACAAGAACAACTCCAAGAGTTCATCAACGTAAGCTTAGGTATCTTAAGATACTATTTCATATAATAAGGCTCATAGATGTGATTAACAGTTAAATAAAGATACAAGACTTTCACAGTAATGACTCAAGGCTGCTTTAGAATTAACAAACATTCATGTGAAGAAAGAAAGCAACTTAAAATAGTTGGACTGACATATTCCAACTAAGTGATAAAGGATTAAACCCTAAGCATTCATGCATGTTCTAGTTAAAGCCATCAAATAACAACCTCAACTACAGAACAACAGACTGCACTAAACAGATTAGTGTGATAGATATGAAGACCACAGCAGAACATTAAAGAAATATGAAGTCTAGATAAACATGGGAAGTCATTAGGGCACATCAAGGAGCTTAATTTTATAGGCTGTTTGATTCAGAATAATAGTCATCGAGGTCACATAATAGTTCAATCAATACTGATTCGAGACACATTAAAAGCATAACAGTAATTCATAAATCAATAACAAATCATTATGAGCAGGAACAAACAATAAACTAATGACAATCAGCATAAACGAAAGTAGTCAATAGAAAGACAATAGTGTATTCATGATTTTGAATAAGACAAACAAAAGAGAAAGGGTGGAGGTATATTGACCTCCTTTTGTGCAACAAATCAAACAAAGGTTTACATAGCCGTATAGGAACCAAAGTTTCAAGCTTTGAACAGTGAAAGAACTCAGAAACAAAAGAGAAACAGAAATTAGTAAGAGAGCCTAAACTTTGAAAGCAGTGAAGGCTCTATTTATAGAGCCATTAATTGCCTTAGGTTCATAGATTCAAACTAGATAGTGGAAGATAACGAAGAGTTGATGATATAAGCACGATTGAGTGAAAATCAGAGACGAGCAGAGGTGAAAACAGTGATAGATAATTATCTGGGCATAGAAAGTGAGAGATCGACCGTTGAAGCATGAGAGACCATCGGTCGGAATCGTAATACCCAGAGGTCATTGTATTTGACCTATGGATATCGAATATCAATGATGAAGCCAGCTAATGTCTTCATGCTTGCTTCGATTTGAAAGGTCATGCGAGAAAATCAGACGAATTCAAGTTTCACGTTTTGGTCTGTGACTCCATGATTAAGGCTTTTGAAATCAAACGGAAAGAATAACAAGATTTGAAGTACAGGAGCAAGATGGATGGCCATGCATGCAATGAATTTGAAAGATCATAGGTGATTTCTTTTTTTTTTTATTTTAGCAAAATCCCTAGGCGGTGTGCCTAGGGCTAAATCTATTAATATAAATAAAAAACGAAAAAAAAGCCACAAAGGACTAGTACAAATAAGGGGGACAAAAGCTCCAGTAATACTGTTGCCTCTATGCCTTGGCTATATAATTACTCCTCTGCGCCTCACATTGCCCTTATGGCAGCCTCATGTAGAGGAGTCATGGGGTAGCTGCCGGCAAAGTCTCACGAGGGCATATAATCTCATAGCCGTATGGGTCATCCAAAGGCATAGGACCGATGCAACCTATACTGGGCTTAACCTTACCTTACAAATCCTACTGAGGCAAATAAACAAAGTCCTCCTCTACTAGCAAGAATGTAAAAAATAAGAACTAGAAAGAATCAAATATTCTATGATCATCATAGAGTTTATAATACACTCTATGATGATATTACATATGATAATGCTAATAAAATGATAAAATAAAATATAGTAGGCAATATTATCTTGTCCCTCATTTTCCAATGTTGTGAACTCCTCAATTTGTACCTTTTTATCATCCTCGTCCCGCCTCTTCCAAATGTAGTCAAAAATCATTTTTTCTTTTGTGAACGAGTGGATCTTGTAGACGTAGTTGGGGCAGCATTTATTTGTTTAGCAACTCGCATAGGAAGTCGCCGAATCTCTTCACTCATCTTGCCATCCCAACTCTTCTTCCTGGAATGTGATTTCTTATTTTTCCCAATGTGCATAGGTGATAAATCACCTCATTTAGCAGCGTCTAAAATACATTTTTGTAATAATTCATCCTCCTCTCCTTCTTCATATATATCTCTTCCAATATTAACTTGTTGCGGCAATGTTTGCTCAAAGTGTTGCGACACCACTACCGTATCTTGCGGCGTTGTCGTAACTGTCATAGCTCTATTTTGTTCACCTTCCTGCCCTCTATTAACTTCAACAATAGGTAAAGAAAGTAAGGGGTTAGGACTTACTAATGCATCTAAAAGCCTTCTATCTTCCAGTGAGATCACTGGACTGGATGCGTACTGCTGCCCATGCGATTTAACTGAAATAAGTGGACTGTTTGTGCATTGTTCTTGCTGTTTTTGCCCAGTTTGTACAGGTGAATTCGCTGGACTGGAATGCTGCTGTATCTGCCCAGTTAACGCAGGTGAAATCGCAGCATTACGATGACCAACTTGCTGCTGTTGCTGTCCAGAAGATGCTGCTGAAATGACGATACTGCTGGGGGTAATTTGTTGCTTTTGCTGCCCATGTGTTGCTGCATTTTCCAGCTGCTGTTGCTGTCCATTTGTTGTATTAAATTGTTGCTGATTTTTCCCATTAACAGGTGATACACTGCTTGTGTGCAAACCATGCTGCGTCTGTCCAGCTTCTACTGGAACTGCTGAATTTTTCAAAGCACTGCTGGGTGCAAAATGTTTCTGTTGCTGCCCAGCTATTGAACGTGTAGCTTCTGAATTATTACTAGGAATAAAAGGCGGCGCATTCAAATTTAACTTGCTATTTGACGACAATGGTGGAGAAGCTACTGAACGTAACTCATCATCGTCACTTTCACGTTCGTCGCTATCAATCGACTCCACGTTGTCATCATGCACCCAATCTTCTTCTTCTTCTTCATGTTCAAGTTGATCAAACCAAGTTTTACCAGTGGACAAAAGTAGTTGCCCAGATTCTCCTTCATGCTCACCAAAAGAATGTTCCGATTGCGACGGAATTTCAAAGACGGACGTGTTCAAAGTGACGACCGGCTGCCTAACCATATTCGTATGTCGCATCATTGCAATCTGTGCATCGTTAATAATCTTTTCAACATGCGGACTGGAAAAATGCAATGTAGGAACATTTGAACTATGATCCTCCACGATTTTATTTTCTACGGCATTCCGTCGAACACCCAAATTCGTACCTACAATATCACTGCCTTGACCTTGTTGTCCAATTTTTTCGCTTGGAACAAGTTGCTTGGACATCAAAGTATCATTTGGTATTGCTAACTCATGTTGTTCCATATTATCAATTGCCAAAACATCAAACTTATTAGATCTGGTCGCAATACTTGATGTATTTCGTCTAACATCTGGACTTATTTGACCCGTTGATGCAGCCTTGTTGGTGGATGATTTTCTTGATGTTCTTACATTCAAAAATTCACCCCTTTTAGTTTTATCTTCTCCCTTACCATCATAGTTCATACTAGCATCTTTAGACTCCCCATGTACATCTTTTTTACCATCGTTTTGTCTCCCCAAAGATTGGGATTCATTCACCAAATCGACAACCTTACTGGAAATTCCAGCTATACACTGTCCATTTTTGTGCATATCATTAGCAGATTTTTTTCCATCCACAAAGGCTTCATTCACTCTTGCAAATATAGTTGAAGCTGGAATAACAGTTTTTTGCATCCTTATAGCATCATCACGTTCAACAATTGGACACCCATCTTCTACAAAAAACTGTTTTCCAGTAGCATTAAGAACAACACTATTATTTCCAGCAGTAGTATTATCATCTCCAATGTGCAACACCTGATTACCATTATTAACCTCTTGTAATGCTCTATCCTCCACAGCATGAGATGCTCTTTTAGCATTCAAAAACACCCTAGCATCACCTTGTAATTTGTCGACTGCATTTACATTAGTTGCTGTTTTTTTTAGATCAACTGTTGCGATAACATTCTGTCCAGATTTTTGCTTCAAAAATCGACACGATCCTTCGGCATGACCTTGATGCTTACAATGGTTACAATAGTTTGGCATATTGTCATAAACAATATCTTGATAAAAACTACTGATTTTCCAGTCGACTTGTCAACGACGCGCAACTTAACTTTTGTTGGATGTTTGTCGACAATATCTAGTAAAACCTTAACCCGAGCCGCGCTAGGTCTTGTTCTATCTTGTGTAGCTTTATCTACGGCTAAAGGTTTTCCAGCAGCTGAAGCAATTGAAAGTAATGATTTCTTTGCAAACAAATTTGGAGGCAAACCTGGAAAAGATAACCACACGACTGCCATGGTAGTTTCCTCCTTCGGATTAAAGCCAAACGTCCATGGAAACGTTCTAAAAAAATATTCATCATCCTTAACCTTAATATATCCAGTTGATCGCGACAAAAACTTAACATAATCGTTATAAAGATCAAATCTGACCAGCAAGTGTCGAAATTCAAGCTGTCCAACATTACATCGACCTTGGACATCAAATTGCGACGGAAATATTCTTCGAAATTCTTGCAAATCTGGTTTACCGTATGAGAACTTCATCACAACTGCTTGATGCAGTCCCTCCTCGCGTGTGAAGTCGTTAATTTCATCCACAGTGAATTCAAGAACAGGTTCTCCATGAACGAAGTTCACTGGACAAAGTTTGAAACTCGGCACCGTTGCGGCAGCTTGTTTTTGTTCTAACTGTGAGGCGTATGATTGTTTGGGGTTAGCACGGATTACGTCGGTGATGTTATGAGGTTTCTCTCCCACAGCCGAAGCCATGGGAGAGCTCGCGGCAGCCATGGCTGCTAGGGCACCATTGACGCACAAGAGAGGAGAGAGAAGAGAGCGTTTTTCTGAAAATTGGTTTAGGGTTTTTTTTTTTTTTTTTTTGGCAAAATCCCTTCATAGGTGATTTCAGGTTTCGTCTTTGGGGTTTTTTTCTTTTTTAAGCAAATATACCTCTAGGCAGGTTGCCTAGTGGTTATGTATATATAAGAACTCAAAAAAAAAGGTCCAAAGTTTACAATTTGTCCAAACAAATCTCAAAAATACTAAGCTAAGTCTAAAGCTAGAAGTCAAAAGAACTAGCTATTACAAATAGTATGAAAGCCAACTCTGCATGTGTGAAGGTGTGTGTATCCATAAGCCAAGTGCAAAACCTCAATGTAGCACCTCTAATGCTCTCACCAGGCGCCAAGTTTTGTGTTCTATAGGACATGGAAAATGTGAATCTCCAACCAACACCATCAACTGGAGATGACCAAGACTTCAAACAGCTTTCCATCAGTAGGATCAATGGAGGTATCCTAGCATCATATCCATGCCAAAATAACCCGTATTGAAAAAGAAAAAACCAAAGAAAGACAGTGGATAGTGTTATCTCATGCCACTGATGTGGTAACACTAGATCCCTATCTTGAGTCCTCTTGTAACCTTGCAGCTTTGAAGTGTTGTGATCAGCATGTATACTGTTCCAATGTATTACACTTATCAACCATGATATATGGATATGTACATTGCCATTACATGTCCAGATTGGGCATGAGATGGTGCCAATACCACTAGCTAATCTCCTAGCATTGCACTTATACACAATGTTCCACCTTACTCCTATTGAGCATATTTGATTCCATTGTTTGAGCCTACTTGTATATTATCCTCCATACCCTATTATGACACCTCCAGAATGAGCATGATAACATGCTAATACCACTAGCAAATGTTCTAACAATGTACAGATTCCATGACAAGTAGGCAACTAGCACAACAAACTTTGAATCATCATCAATCTGGAGCTCTTCGTTGGCAATCCTAATCCTAAGATTAGGTGTTTTTTGACTTGTCTAGATTGATCAGCCTCCTTCTTGCACTAGGCAGTTCAGAGAATAAGTGAAACTGTGATGTACCTGCAAAAGAAAAAACCATGTTAGCTAAAAAATCTGCCACTACATTGCCTTCTCTTAACACATGTTGAAAGATCACATTAAAGTGATCCTTCATCTCCTTAATCTTCTGCACTTCTGGACTGATAGACCAAGGTAGATCCCATTCCCCATCAATAACTTTTTTCAACACCAATGAATCAGTCTTCAATATGAGTGGATAAAGATCATGCTCCACACAGTATTGTAATCCTTGCAGAATTCCTTTTGCCTCAGCTACAATGTTTGTGGTCACTCCTAAGTCCACTTCCCTTGCATACACCAGATCTCCAACATCATTCCTCACACAGAAGCCAAGTGAACTAGGTCCAGGATTTCCTTTTGATGCACCATCAGTGTTACATTTGTACCACCCTTGATGTGGAATCTGCCAAGCCACTTTTCTAGTGATCAATATTGGATTATATGCTTCAAAAATTGAATCATATCTGGCTAGAAAAGAGGTATATTAGATAACCATGGATATCTGCTCTTTGCTAAATAGTACAGTGTCTTGTTCACTTTATGTATGACTCTATTAGTAGAGACATTTCCCCCCATGTTTGCATGTGTTCCTTTTCTTCCATAACTCCCATGTAATAATGGCTGGAGCTGCCTGAAATAGAGGTTTCAACTTTGGGCAGCACTTTGCACTCCACCAACTTCTAATCACTTGTTTCACTTGCACTAAAGGCTCATTGATTCCTGCAGCTCCCATAAATAGCTTCCATACCTTTGATGCAGTATGACTGGTTAAAAATATATGCTCTATTGTTTCCTCTTGAGGGTATTGACAACACCAACATCTAGACATGACTATATATCTTTGCCTCCTCCATAGATCATTAGTAGCCACCTTTTGCCTCCATAATCTCCATAAGAAGAAAGATGCCTTGAATGGCAAGCCTTTGGTCCATATTAGGCTGAATTCATGATTGGGATTAGCTCTGTGCCTCATAATCTGCCAAGCACTACTCACAGTGAATTTACCTGAGGGAGTTGGCATCCAATGTGGTATGTCCCAACCATTATCCCTATCATCATAGTGTACATTATCTTTGACATGATCAGCAATATCCTCAGGTAGAATTTGATCAAACAGTTGCCCATTCCATGCTCCATCTTGTCTCAATTCTGCCACTTCCTGTAAATCTTCATCTATATGAAAATCCATAGGCAGTACATGGTATAGTGCCCCTAATTCTGTCCAGTTTTCATGCCATATGTTAGTTGTTCCACTTTTCATCTCCCACATGATCTCATGCTCTACCTCTTCTCTAGCATTCAACGTCTGCCTCCACACGTAAGATCCTTCTCTAAATTGAACAACTATAGGCAGTTCCTTCTTGCAATACTTGTTCCACATGAAGTTAGACCACAAAGACTTTGTGGTCCTAAATCTCCACCATAGCTTAGCAAATAATGCTTTTGAAATATCATGTAGTGACCTAAATCCTAGTCCCCATTCTTCCTTAGGCAGACAAAGATTCTGCCAAGAAGACCAATGCCTACTCATGCCTTCCTCTTTGGTGCTCCAAAAGAACCTTGCAAATATTTAGTGCAGGTGCTCCAGTATGTTTTTTGGAGGATCTAGGACAGACAAGAGATGTACTGGCATACTTTGCAGCACACTAGTAATAAGGGTTGCCTTTCCTCCAAAACGATAACAATTTGCCTTTCCAAGCATGTAGCTTAGACTTCACCTTTTTGATCAGATCCTCATAATACTCCTTCCTTCTTCTGGTATAGAAGATAGGACACCCTAAATATGTGAATGGAAATTGACCTCTTGTAAAACTTGTGGCATCTACTACTACTTGAAATAGTGCATGTGCAACATTAGCATGCATATGGAAAGAACTCTTGGCTTTGTTGATCAACTATCTTGAGACCTGCTCATACCCTCCTAACACTGCCATTATTTTGCTCAATGATGGAGGGTGTGTTGAGGCATATATTATTGTATCATCAGCATATGCCAAATGATTCAATGGATCAAACCGTTTAGGCATACCAAATCCAACAAAGGACTTGTCTTCAAACAGCTTATTCAGTCATCTAGATAACACTTCTGCAGATAGAATGAATAAAGCAGGAGATAGTGGATCTCCTTATTTCACTCCTCTTGTGGATTTGAAGGATCCTGTTGATTGTCCATTCACCAAAACTGAGTATCAACTGTTAGCCAGCAGATTCCACACCATAGTGATAAAGTGTTCAGCAAATCCCATCCTTCTTAGTACATGCATCAAATACTTCCATGACACTATATCATAGGCCTTTGCCATATCAAGCTTAATCACCACATTGGCAGGCTTATCTCTCATTCTTATATCAGTGACAATCTCCTGTGTAAGCAATATTTTTTCAGATATACTTCTTCCCTTCACAAAGTCAGATTGGTTTGGAGATATGTAAGTTGGCAGAAACTTTTCCAATCTGTTATGGAGGACTCTAGACATAACTTTATTAATAAAGTTACTCAGACTTACAGGTCTTAAGTCTGAGAATGTCTAAACACTTAACTTCTTTGGTAGTGACACCAAATTAGTATGAGTGATAGACTTAGGCAATACTGCACCTCCATAGAAATGTAACACCATGTTGTGAATATCAAAGCATATCACCTCCCAGCATACTTGATAAAACAGTCTAGTAAATCCATCAGGACCGCTGGCACTGTCTGCACTTAACTCAAGAACTGCAGCCTTAACCTCCTCCAATGTTGGATACCTGCATAACTCCAAAATTTGCTCCAAGGACACCATGTGTGGTACATTATCCAGCATAGAAAAATCAGCAGGATCACCCTCATTTGTGAGTTGTCTCTAATAGATTTCAATTGCAGCCTTAGCCATTTTCTCCTGATCTTCTAACCACACTCCATCTCCATTTTGGATTCTCTTCAGTTGTAGCTTCTTTCTCTTACCATTGACATGGTTATGGAAGAAACTAGTGTTCCTATCACCCTCAGCAAACCAAGTCATTCCTGCTTTTTTGCTTCCAGTATTGCTCCTCTATACTCAAATACTTCTTCAATTCTGCTTGTGCTTTCTGAAGAACAATCCTGTTCTCAATTGTTGGCTCCTCGTCAAACAGCATTTTCTTCACTTTCACAATGTCCTCCAGTATTGCTAACTGTTTGAAAATGTCAACAAAAGTCTCTCTACTCCATTTAGACAATGTTGCCTTCATCTTCTTGAGTTTGTGCTTGAACATGAGAAAAGGATCACCTATAAAGTCATCAGTCCAATTCTGCCTCACCACCTCCATAAATGTAACATGATTTGTCCAAAAGTTTAAGAATCTGAATGGCTTTACAAAATTTGCAGCCTGCTCACCACAAGTCATGAGCAGTGGTGCATGATCTGATCCAGATCTGATAAGATATTCTACCTTAATTGTTGGCAACATATTCTGGAAAGGCAGATTCACAAATATCCTACCCATCCTTTTAAATATACAGTCAGCATTACATCTCCTATTCCACCATGTAAATGGACTGCCTTTGTAACCCTGATCAAATAAACCACATAAATTCACACAGAAAGCAAAGTCCTCATACTCTGGAGGGTGCACTGGCAATCCACCTATCTTCTCATCTTCATGTAGCACCATATTAAAGTCCCCTCCTACCAACCAAGGGAGATCCATATCACTTGCCATACAGTAAAGATTATCCCATAATTCCAGCCTCTCTAATGCAGAACATTTAGCATACACAAATGTCATCATAATCTGTTGGCCTAGATCATGATGAACTACCCTTACAGTTACCTGTTGAGTAGCTTCCATCACCAATTCCCATTCTACCACTGCATCAAAGAATAACCATATTTTCCCATTCAAGTTTGAGAAAGCAGTATCCATGTTCAATCTCCTCTTATACTTTTGTATGTGTCCTGCCTTCTGGAATGGTTCCATTAGTGCAATAACATAGAAATTGTGCTCCCTATTCATGTTGATCAGCCTAGGAAAGGCCTGCTCAATATTGACAGACCTAATGTTCCAAATCAATGTCTTAATCATCATTTATTATGTGAAGCTGCCCTCCTAGGCAAGATTCTTGTAGGTTGTGTAGGCTCCTTATTCTGTATTTGCTTCTTGGTCTTCTTTCCTGCCTTTGCACTAGATCTAGGTGACAAGTCTGCCTCCCTTGCAACTTGCCTGAAATTGCCAGCAGTTGACTCATCATCCCCTTCTTCCTCCACTTGCTGCTGTTGTATAGAAAAATTATCAACTAGTGCCACATTATGTGTAACTAATATGATGTAGTGTCTATAATGGAGTTTTCAATGGCACATTGAGCTGCAAATGTATAATCTGCTCAGTAGCAGAAGAACAAGTCTTTGGAACAACCTCTAGGTCACAAGCTACAAGAGCATTGTCAACATCATCATGTGCCCTCATTGTTGCTTCCTTTAACATGTCTGAATTCTTCTTCCTTAGCTTCATATTGTCCTGCAACCCTTTAAAATGAAGCTCATACACATAACCCAAATTAGGGTTCACTGTTGCCACTTTTATAGGAATTACTATTCCATTGGGATCAGCATCCTTACTCTCCACTATTTGATGGTTTAACCTCATTGTATCTTTCAACATCTTCATACCAACATCCTCAACTCGATTGTTCCCCAACAGATACAATGAAACCCCATCAACAGTGGCCACTAGCTCCCTAGAGTAGCTAGGGTTTATTGTCACATTGGTCATATTCTTGCCTAATGCTGCCACAGCTGTACCCTCTTGATTTCCTGCTTCCACTGATGTTCCTCTACCACCTCCAGCTGATGGATTTGATTGCTGCATCTTCAAGCTCGAATTATCCTCAACCCTAGTTTTTGGAGAACTAGGGTTTACTGTAGCAGTTAGACCTAATTTTCCAGTAACTTGCTCTTGCGTGTTGCTCCTCTTTTCTTTGTCTCCAGTACTAGCTACTGTGTCTATTTGGACCTCCAAACCTTCAACTTCATCACTCCAAAGAGCTTTCCCAGAATTGACTTCATTGTTATCCTCCTGTTGAGTTGATTCCTCATATGTTTGAGATGGAATAGCTTGACATGAGTGATTGATTGTCACATTCATCTCCCTCAACTCATGTTTGTTAGCTCCAAATCTCCTGTGCACCCATTCAATTGTGGATTCTTTCTGAGTATTCTTTTCAATCTCATCATCATTAGGACTAGAAGCACTGGCATGAGCCAAATCTTGATCCCTCTTCTCTTCAGAATTTAGAATCCCATGTGCAGTGGGATTAGTTTCCTTTCTTTCCTTACATTAAACCTCTAACACTTGCGCCCTCTTAACTCGCAGATTCTCCAACTCCTTGTTGGATATCTTTCCACTAATCCCATTAACCTTAGGATTAGGGATTGAATCCTCAACTCCTTGGCTCTTCCTTCTCCTGCAATTCCTTGATACCTCTTTCTAGTTGCATCTTCACTTTGTCATTGTTGCGATTATCTCCTTTTCCATCAGTTATCTTCAATTTAGGTTGATCAATTTATTCCACTTCCAACGCATCAAATTTGTTTTTAGTAGCAACTGTCTCTACTTTGTTCTTTCCCCTCCCATTTGCAACTTCATTCTCCTTCTCCTTTGTATCATCAATAATGTAACCTCTATTATCACATTGATACTTATTTCTCCTTGCTTGCATCCCTTCATGCCTAGCATGGTTGACAATAGGTTTGCCCACCACCTTACCATTTGCAAGCACCTTAGTTGAGGTAGCTTCAGCGCCAACAATCTCCCTTTCTTTTCTCTTAGCATTGCTTTGTTTTTCGAACTGCCCCGACTCTGGATTAATCACCCAGCACTCAGCTTCTTGATGACCTTGTTTCTTGCATGTTTTATAGTATTTTGGCATGTAATCATACCTTATTTTGATCCACTTGAACTATTCTGGGCCAGTTTCATCCGACTCCTCTACTAGGGGCAGCGTCATCAGTAACAGCAGCTCGTGCTCTCACCATCTGTGAGAGAATAGAATAACAAAAGGATCAAACTCCAAAATTGATAAACTTGCACGATAGGAATGAAAGAAGTGAAGTTTTCCTAGTAGTTCTATAGTCTCTCGAAGATAAGTACAGATGTCTCAGTACTGATCCATAAACTCTACTAAACTTGCTTATGACTCGTAACACCTATGAACCTAGAGCTCTGATACCCACTTGTCACGACCCAAAATCCCTCTTTAGGAGTCGTGATGACACCTAGTCTTTAATACTAGGTAAGCCTAACACTTACTGAATTAATAACAGATTTTTAACCAAACAACTATTAACATGAACCAGATATTTCTAGATAAAGCCAACAATCCTAACATGATACAAACATCCCAAAACCAGTAGTACAAGTCATAAGCTCTACTGAGTTCACTAAAAAATCTCTGAATACAACTGTTCCGGAATAGAAATAAATAGTATAAAGTAAAACTACAGAAGGTGACTCCGAGGCCTGCGAACGCGACAACAGGTATACCTTGAAATCTCCACAGCAATACTCGATCATCTATCTAATAATCAACACGCCACGAGGTACCTGGCTCTGCACACAAAAATGTACAGCAACCGTAGCATGAGTACACCACAACGGTACCCAATAAGTATCAAGACTAACCTCGGTGGAGTAGTGATGAAGAAGAGTCAAGACACCTACTAGACTTAATAACCTGTACAAATGTGAATATAAAAGTAACAGGGAACATATAAAACTAAACATAGTAAGAATAATGTTATAGTACTTATATTAAGAACGACAAACAACAATTAACAACAAAGAGCAACAGGTAATAACGCCGTAAGGTAAGCGAAATACAGTTAAAGTCTGGTGAAATCAAGTAAGGAAAAACAATTAACAACCCAATAAAACAACCGCTTTTACACAAGGTTTATACAAGAATTTCTTCGAGGTACCAAACCTCATAACCACAAATCAAGGGTCCCAAATCACGAACTCTAATCACTTGGCATCTTGTTCTCACATTACAAATCACAACCGCATGGACAACTCACGTGCTACACGGGCAACTCACGTGCTGCACGGCAACTCACGTACTGCACGGACAACTCACGTGCCAATACCCTTAATACCTCATTACTGCACGGACAACTCATGTGCTAAGAGAGTAACATCCTACATCCGCACAGACAACTTACGTGCTAGCAATAATAATATCTCATACCCACAAGGACAACTCACGTACTAAAGGTGCAAATCATCCACAGAAGGCAAGGAATATAAGATTACTTGTAAATGATCATCAATCATCAAGGCTCATATTCCTAGACTAACATAAGTGACAGATTACGGAGTATGCTTGTGCAAGTGTACTATCACAGCTCGAGTCAACAAGTAAGATCAGAGACGACGAATGGCACATGGTAAATGACACAACAAAATAGTAATATGCATGAATCACACAAGGTAGGCACACCACTACACAAATATTACCAATAACAATGCCCCCATGCCATCACAAATCATCCCCAACATAGCCCTCCTTGTCTCCCTGCGTTTGCAACAATAAAGTAAATGTCCGCCTTGTCTCGCCACACGCGCATAATAATATTCCCAATTTATCTCACCACATGCGCAAACCCACATATATATATATATATAGCCCGTCTTGTCATGTGGCATGTGCAAATATCAATGATAACAATAGCACGGACACCTCACGTGCAAACACCCTGGCAATCTTCTCAATAATACCACTTGTGTTAAAACATAACAACACAATATAATAACTCGCACCATATGTGCCCATATGCCACAATATTTCCTTAAAAATAATTCCAATACCATAACCACACATAGCCCTTGGCTCAATGACACTGAGTACAACCACCACAACAATAACCCAGGAGTACATCAAGTAAACTAACACAAGAATTACAAAAATACAATGAAACGGAAGAATGAGCTCAGAATGAAAGACATAACAAGTAATAATGGCCTCAAATAAGAATAACTCAACAATGAGAGAGATAAATGTGCAATAACGATATCAAATAAGAATAACTCAACAATAGCAGAGATAACATGTAATAATGATTTCAATTAAGAATAACTCAACAATAGGAAAGATAACATGTAACAACGATTTCAAGTAAGGATAAATCAGAATGGAAGAGATAATATGTAAAATTGACTTCAAATAAGGATAAGTCAATAATGGAAGAGATAACATGTCAATAAAAGCGGCAACAACCTCAACTAAAGCATATAATAGCATAATTGGAAATAAAGGGTAGAACATGAACCAATCAACTTCAAATAAGGCATGTTCGGGTAAATTTAACAATGGAGAATATACATGATAAGGCAACTTTATTTTAATGTACATAAGTGTCACGACCCAAAATTCACTATAGGTCGTGATGGCGCCTAAAGCCGCTGTTAGGCAAGCCGACGTCGATTTATCAATTTTATTCATACATTTTATCACTCTGAAATTACTAATTTCCAATAATTTAATAGTATAAAATAGATTTTACAGAGTAAATAATGATAATTACGTGATCTGTGATAACAACAACCAAAATGAACTCCCAAAACCCGGTATCACAAATGCATGGAGCATTTTCTAAGAAGTACAACAGTAATACAACATCTGTCTAGAATGTAGAATAGACAGGATAAAATAAATAGTACAATGGGGACTCGGTGGGCTGCGATGCGTAGTCTGGATTGCAGCTCACATAAGGCCTCCTCAACAGGTGCACCTACACGCCAAGATAATCACCAAAAGACCTGTCAGATCCTGCACATTTAGGCAGAAGTGCAGCATGAGTACGTAAATCAACGCATACCCAGTAAGTATCTAGCCTAACCCCATGGAAGTAGTGACGAGGGGTCGACATCAACACTTACTAGAGGTCCAAATGAATAAATAATATGATAATTTCTAACAAATATGAAGTGCACAACAATAGTGGAGTAAATCTGTAATATCATAATATCCCAATCATCCCTTTTAAAGCATAAATCTCCCGGCCTTGTATTCTACCTCAATACCTCAAAAAGCGCCAAGTGTCAATCAAATCAATAAGAAGTACCGTAAAATGTCGGGCATCAGTGGAAGGTTTATCTTGTGAATATTCGAACTACTAGCAATAATGCACGATTTTGCCGAGGTCGTTCGGCCCGATCCAGAATAATGTGTACACTGTCGAAGGTCGAGCGGCACGAACCATAGATGCATCTATATATTGCCGATGCGTTCGGCCCGCTCCACAAGAGAGGAAGGAAGTTTCTGAATCACAAGATACATGTTTAAAATATAGCACATGAGCACAAAGTGAATATAACCTTTTACCGTTTCTCAATTTCCTCGCCGACAACTCAAGTTCTAGGGTTGGGCCTAAGATATACTAAATTTCTAAATCGACTTAAATCATATTTTCAATTAATTAAGTCAACATAATAAGTTCAAGTAATTCAAATATTGCATGATAAAATCCTAGGTCTACCCGAACATAAACATGCTGTAGCTACGTATGGACTCTCGTCACTTCGTGCGTGCGTAGCACCCACAACTAGTAGTACTAACAATTAATATCACCTAGGGGCAGTTTTCCCTCACAGGGTTAGACAAGAGACTTACCTCGCTTCGAAGTTCCACAACCCGCTCCAACGCCGCTCTAACACCTCAAACCGATGTCTGTCGCTCCCAAACTAGTCAATCAATTTGAAAATCCATAAATATATGCTCTAATACTCATAATAAATTAATTTTAACAATTTTCAACTCCGCTCGAAAAGCCGATAAAGTCACCATCGGGCCCACGTGCCCAGATTTCAAAAATTTGTCCAAGATAAACTTTACCCATAATACTACGAACTCAAATATATAATTTATTCCAAAATCCATGTCCAATTTCGTGGTCAAATTCCAAAAATACCAATTTCTAAGTTTTTCTTCAAAATCCCAAATTTCTACAAAATTTCATGTTTAAATCCATATACCAACCATGTATTTACTCACAATGTGCGGAAATCACTTACCTTGACATAGATGATGAATATCTCCACTTGAAGCTCTCCAAAAATTGCCCAAACCAAGAGAGAATGAAAGAAAATGGACAAATATCCCGACTTAAACAATCTGCTCAGGCGACCTTTCGCATCTGCGGTCCACTAGCCGCTTCTGCGGAAGCCTCCTCGCAGATGCGGTTTCCCCCCAAGGCCAGCTTCTCTCGCTTCTGCGACCATTCAACTGCACCTGCGATTCCTCATATCCGCTACATCACCCGCACCTGCGATCCATCAATCCCGGACCACCTGCGCTTCTGCGTTCCCTCGCCTGCATCTGCGAGCGCGCAGGTGCGGTGAATTCCTCGCACCTGCGAATCCATCCGCCCTCGCTCTGTTCTGCTTCTACAGGCTCACACTTGAGGCCCTTTTCATGCAGGTGTGATTGCACCAGACAACAGCTGCCTCAGCATTCCCGTAAGGCCAATTTCAACCCATTAACCACTTGGAATCCACCCGAGCCCCTCG
Organism: Nicotiana obtusifolia; assembly: GCA_002018475.1. Taxonomy (NCBI): domain Eukaryota; kingdom Viridiplantae; phylum Streptophyta; class Magnoliopsida; order Solanales; family Solanaceae; genus Nicotiana; species Nicotiana obtusifolia. The sequence goes on along the minus strand of MCJB01048597.1, from coordinate 42,259 downwards.
GGACCTTAACCAAATATACCAACACGTCCCAAAATACAACACGAACTTAGTCGAACCTTTAATTCACATCAAACAACAAACTAAAACCACAAATCGCACCCCAATTCAAGCTTAATAAACTTTAGAACTTCAAACTTCTACATTCGATGCCGAAACCTATCAAATCAAGTTTGGTTGACCTCAAATTTTGCACACAAGTCACATTTGAATTATGGACCTACTCCAACTTTTGAAATCGAAATCCAAACCAATATCAAAAGTCCGCTCCCGATCAAAAATGACTTGAAATGACCTACGGACCTCCAAATCCACATCCGAATGCGCTCCTAAGACCAGAATCACCATATGGAGCTATTCCTAGGCTCGGAATCCCAAACGGACATCAATAAAATCAAAATCCACTTCAACCAAACTTATGAAATTCATCCAAAATGTCAACTTTTCACAATAAGCACTGAAACGCTCCCGGATCATCCAAAACCCGATCCGGACATACGCCCAAGTCCGAAATCATCATACGAACCTATAGGAACCTTCAAATCCCAATTCTGAGGTCGTTTACTCAAAAGTCAAACCTTGATCAATTCTTCCAACTTAAAGCTCCCGAAATTAGAATTTTCCATAACTCTGAACTTCCCGAAATTTAATTCCGACAACACGTACAACGACGTGCCAGGGCTCGACCGGTCGGGTCGTTATAATAAGAAACCTAAGAGTCTAAAATGGTCAATTTTCACATATAAGTCGTATACACACTCGTCACCTTGTGTATACATCTTTCACGTAGTTCAAATAGTGCAAACAAATCAATCTCTACGGGGTAGTTCCCCCACACAAATTTAGATAAGATACTTACCTCAAAAGTCCTCAATCAATACTCTAAAATAGATTTTCCTTTACAATTCACCTCCGCTCGGCTCAAATCTAACCAAAATCGACTCAATAACATTAAATAATGCAAGAGAAATCAATTTCAATAATTAAAGCTATGATCTTTACACAATTCCTCAAAATCAACAAAAGTCAACCTCAGGCCCACCCCATCAAAACCTCGGTCCAAGGGTAGATTTAGACTATCCATAACTCCACGAGTCTATGTATGTGTTTTATTTCAAATTTCGAGTCCAAATCGACTCTCAAAACTCAAATTCTCATTTTTTTCAAAATATAGACAAAGTTTTCTCAAAGTTTCTTTGATTTTTATAATTTTAAAAAATTAAATCTCATATATAATCAAGTAAAATAGTTGAAAATTGATCAAAATAATTTACCCAATGATTGTAGATAAAAATCCCTCTTCAAAATCACCTTCTACCAAGTCTAGGGTCCTAAAATATGAAAATGAGACCAAAATTCCGTCCCTCAACTTTTATGTCCAGTCGTAGTTGTCGCAACTGTGACCTGGGGTTTACAAATGCGAATCCAGCAATGCAGGGAAACAATCGCATAAGCGAAGCCCCTGCTGTCATCGCAAATGCGATGAGTAGTTGCAATTGCAAATAGTGGACCACCGCAAAAGCGATCAAGATGATCGCAAATGCGATCACTGCTAAGCCCAGATCCCCTTCGCAAATGCGAACACAAGGTTCACAAATGCAAACCTAGGAGACTCAAGCCATTCTTGCAAATGCGACCCTAGACCTCGCAAATGCGGGTATCGCAAATGCGAACAAGTTTTCGCATTTGCGAGACCTGCAGCACCTGATCAAAATGAGCAAACTAAAACTTTTTCCAAAACACTCCAGAACGCGTACGAAACTCACCCGATCCCTCGGACCAAACCAAACATCAACACAAGTCTAAAAATATAACACGAACTCGCTCGCCTGATCAAATCATCAAAATAATATCCAAAACCATGAATCAGACCTCCAAAACACATGAAATCAACATGAAACTCAAGAAATTCTAAAACCACAATTGTGCGTCCAATTCCTATCAAATCAACTCGGAATGACGCCAAACTTTGCAAACAAGTTCCAAATCACAAAACAGACCTATTCCAAGTCCTGACACAGAAATCCGAACACGAAAGCTATGAAGTCAACCTACGGTCAAGCTTATCAAAATTCTAAACCTTTAAATTGCCAACTTTTGGCATAACCACACAAATCACACTACGGACCTCCGAATTCGATTTCGGGCATACGCCTAAGTCCAAAATCACGATATAAATCTATCGGAGTCATCAAATACCGTTCCGAAGTCCTTTTTACAAAAGTCAAACCTCGATCAACATTTTCAACTTAGGCTTCTAGAGTGAGAATCACCCATCCAAATTAATTACGAAATATCCAAAAATCAAATCTGACCATGCACGCAAGTCATATATACAATATGAAGCCACTCAAGACCTCAAACCACTGAACGAAATCTTTAAACTCAAAATGACTAGTCGGATCGTTACAATAGCTACGCTAATATTTCTAAAGTCAAATAAACAACATAACCAATTAGGTCACTTCTTAAGTTATCCATGTGCTATTGGATGTTATAGTTAAATGACCAAGATTTCACTAGAGAAATTAATTGAAACTTTAACTAGTTATGTAAACGTTCAACATATTAGCTGTCAAAATAGGTGAGTTTAGGATTTGAAGTCCACTGAGTGCACATGAAGATAAAACTTCACATATAAAAATTAAAATCCAATCCAACTAGCATAAGATGTTTTGTTATATAAAACTTTAATCTCACATATAAAAATTAAAATTCAATCCAGCTAGGATAAGATGTTTTGATGTTAGCTTGCGACGAAGAAGTTAAGTTTGCGCCAAATATTTTTCTGTTATATGTTCCAATAATATCTTTAATTCATATAATATTTTATACTTACCGCTTGAAGAAACTAATCCAACAACATAAATAAAATATAAATGTCAATATGGTACATCAAATAGAGCCCGAACTCGAGCACTTCGCCTCTCATATAGTTATAATCCCTGCCTACCCTTTCTACCGTTAACTTGCTCCCCCTCATCTCTTTTATCATGCGAATATGATTCAATCAAATAAATCTATTGAACTAGAATATATTTTTTCATCTTTGATAAACTAAATTTTTCATTGAGATTTCAAAATTTTAAGTTTTGCAATTGCATTTTGGTTGAATCTTGACAACTCATAAATACAATCTAGCAGCTCGACAAGAATAATGCTCCGTGTAATCGTTTATATAATCTCTTTAAATGCCACAAAATCTTGAAGATAAGGATCGAAATTAAATTGATTCGCGAGGTTTTTTAAATTTATTAGTGAGATACGCATAAAGTACACGTACAATCATGATTTGAATCATGATTGGACTAACCAACAAAAGTTAGCTTCAGCCATTATGTATTGGACAGAAGCAAAAGCCTCAGTAATGATCTGTCTTTATCAGTCATCACTATTTTTCATAAAGCAAATTTATTATGTACGAAAAAATCAAAACAAATATGTAAGAAAAAAATCATGAAATCTTTTCGTTGGAATTTCACAAAAAATGATGATTTCACTGTATTTTCAAGGAAATTATTGCATAAGGTGTTATTGTGGAAAGTATAACAATTTTTTCGTTCTTTTTGATGATTTGCTTTTTTCTTCTGTCTTGACAATTTAAACATTTTAGTTGCTTTCGTGTTTCTATTTCCTTTAGAGTTCTGTCAGATATGCTCTATTTTGTTGTATCATATTATGACCATATCACTTATCTGCTAATTTTTTAGTTAAAATAGAACACGTACTTGGAGTTTTAGGTGTTTACTGTACATACTCTATATCTTTATCAAATAGCAAAAATGGAAACATATATTTTATAATTGTATAAACTTAGGTTTTAGTTGATGTTTCTGATATCTATTGCAAGTAGGAATTGGATGGGCATCATGGAAGAACATAACTCGTACCTCATTGGTCTTGTACCAAATTGATCCTGTAAGTTTGGCTTTGTATATTGTACCCACGGTTGCTTACTATTTATTAGATCAAAGTTAGTTACTCGCTTATTATCCAAGTATTGGACAATAATATATCGTATCATGATTCATCGGATTCTGTTATATATCTTTTTGGTTTTTCTTATTCCAACTCATTGTTACAATGATTCGCAAATTTACATTACACTCTATATGTATTATATGGGTGAGTTGTCAGAGTAGTATCGATATTAGCTCCAATGAGGTGCTTTCCATGTTAAAAGCATCCGAAAGGCACCAAAAAACAAATGATGCTTTACGTGTCAGTTATCCCCGAAAAACAACAGAAATTATTGCATGTCAAATTTGTCATTTTGTAATGAAGATGGACAAACTACTCATGAATATAACTATAACATCACCATTGGGATATTAAAGAGGGGGTTAGAAATGAATTACGAGTCTGATTAATTTGCAAATCGAGCAAGCTCCCCTTACATAAACTGATGTGGTGGTAAACCTTTCATCTAAATCAATGCTCTTGAACTATGAAGGAAGGTTTCTCTTCACATGGACCAGCCGTCACAATTTCAAAGCATTGTATTGAACAATGTTATGTAGATCCTTCATTTGACTTAATGTACTCAATCAGATCCTCTCATTTTCATTTATCAGGATTTCTTTAGGTCTTCAAAACTTTTTCAGCATCAAGCTAACATTTACAATTTTCATATTTTGCCTTGAAACCCACATTCTTGAAAGACTTATGTGTGCATGACCGCATTTCTTCTTGACAACATACTGCAATGAATTACTTAGATATAAGTTTGATAATTTAAATACATAAATGGATTCAGAAAAATAGTGTTTCACTTGCAATTTTATTTTGTATTCCTCCAATGATTTGCTAGGCGTAGGTTGAAGCACAAACAATGGGAATGAATCTGTTCCTTGATTTAGGTTAGGTTTGGATTTACATCTTTCCCTTATATATTCTTTTAACATATGACATAGAGATCAACTGATGAAGAAATTATACCGTTGAATCCAATTCAGGCTCATAGTTTGCCATCTAGTTTTGAATAAATTTGGTTGACGAAATTCAATCCTTTCATTTAATAGCTCGACCAATAAAATTGGCCAAATATGAATTTGATGCGTCAAAATGCAATATCTTAAGTGCTCAATGGTCTCTTTGACTTATTTAAATTTTTTTCGATGACTTTATGTCCTTGACTGATTCTTTTCAGAATGCTACTCCTCAAAAGAGAAGCAAAGTGAATTTAACCCTGGGTTGTATTGATCTCAGTAGAGTTCAGGCAGGTTGGCTTAGTATCTACTGCTATGTTTAAGATAGTTCTTAAGGTTGGTTCCTTTTGACAAGTAACACCAATTCGCGAGGTTTTTAAATCCACCGGTGAGATACACCTGAAATAAATGCATGATCATAATTAGAATAATGATCGGATTAACCAACTAAAGTTAGCTTCAACCCTATTAAACAGGAGCAAAAGCCTCAGTAATGATTCCTCTTTATCAGTTATCACTATTTTTCATAAAGCAAAATTATTATGTAAGAAAAAATCATGAAAAATATTTTTGAGGTAACTAATAACTAGCTTGTTGTAGTTCACCATTTCGGTTATCGTTCACCATTCCAATTGGTTCACCTCTAATCAGATCAAAATTTGAAATGATATATAAAGTTGTGTCTTCAGCTAGCTAATTTATCATTGGTCCTTATTACTTTTACAAATGTATATTCTTATTACTTGCTACTTAGCAGTAGTACAACTATTATTGTTTGTTGATTCTAAAGGAAATAAAAGGGGG